>JBBPKY010000091.1:0-51212 GCA_038089495.1 Xerocomellus dryophilus
GTCGGGGCGTGGCGCCACGTGCAGATGGCGAGGAGGGCGGGCATGCCGGTGAGGCCTCGCACGGGGTTCGGATGGGGTTCGTATGAGGCTCCAGGTAGGGGATTAGAAAATTCTATTTTTAGAATGAAGGAGGTGACACCTTACAGGCCGAAAAGTTGTGACATAAGAAACTGGCCTCTTAGGCCTCTATTGGTACCGACGAGGTGCTGCCTTAGGTGACCCATTACATTGCGTCCACATACATGGCGACATATTTTCCTACATTGTGGCCGATGTTGTCTATGCGCATTTCGTTGCACAGGCGGAGACTGCGTCTTCGAGGGAGTAGATCAATCTCAGAGGGCCTCTCCTTGTATCTTATCTCAGACCCTTAGTGATACGCGGAATATCCTGCTAAATGAGATCCTCTCTCGAACGACCTCCACAAGTTCTGCGCCTAACGAATACGGACCGTCTCTTGACGGCATACTACGGCATCATACCCAGAAAACATACACCCATGCACCTAATTTTATGTGTCAAATAACGGTCCTTGAAACCAACACGGTCCCAAAAATCCGGGATGTACACTATACAAACACGATAATAATCTACCATTCCCCGACGCAACAACCCTGGGAACCACTCCAGATTCGAGAAATCGAGGGTATCACCGTTCGCATCATTATAGTTCAGCTTCGTCACCGAATGGATCCCAATCAAATGGCTTGTCTTCAAATATATGGTGTCGTCTTTTTCCGCCATTGTCCCCCGCGAGCTGGTCCTCCTCTTCATCGGACAAGCCAGCATCTTTCATACCATCTTTCGTCAGCTTCAAAAGTCGTTTTCTTTCATAGTCAATACGTCGACGTGTTGACGCTTCAGCAGGAAACGGTGTGACCGGATTTGAAGAGATGATGAATGGGGAGGACGAGATCTCGTAGAGTGGCAGCGTCGAAGACGACTATGAAGGAAATCAGCCTGAGCCCAGTGGCTGTGCGCATATAGGGGACATACCATATCGGGATCCAACTCGCCTTCGGCATCCTCGTCTTCGTCGTCGACGACGTTGCCTCGTGTTGCACGTTCTTTTTCCTCTTGAGCTTTCAGATATCTCTCGAATGCCCCGATTCTATTCCACCGCAGTGTTTCGATGGAACCCATTCGAAGCGTTCCGCCAGGATCGGACAGGGACAGGGAAGCATTCGAGAAGAACACAAAAGGCATGTTGCCGACACCTTTACGTCCCTGGATCTTCTTCGTGTTCACCGTGATGTGTATCTGTATTTCTGCATTGTGATGCTAGCGTACATCAGCCATCCTACGGGTAACTGACAAGCGAGATCGCTCACATAGACGATGCCTCTTGCGAGGTCACCCCCTTTAGGCCAGACCTTAGAGAGGGAAAAGTCTTCCTCAGCCTCCCACCTCCATCCCTCACCCGCACCATCATCGTCGAGCCAGAGACTGTCCTCCGAGTCGTTTCCAGGATAATGGTAAGGGTCACGCACGGTAGACGCCTTGGCCCACGTCTGCGCCTCCTTGATCTGTCCCGCGCACCCCGTCTTGATTTTCCGATGTATCTCAAATAGGTGACCGACCGGATCTCCCAATTCGACCTGCTTTCCCTTGCTCGAAGACGACACGCCAGACGTACGACGAGACGCCCGCCGCAAACTGTACGGCTCGACGATCTCGGCATCCTTCGCGGGATCGAAGATGTATTCGATGAGTTTACGAAGATGCGCGAGAGTGTAGTTGAGAGGGACTTGGACGATGCGATATATGCCATCTCTATCAATCTCTCGACCGTCGACACGGGGATGGATGAACTGGAACCGGAGGGGGAGATGCTTCGAGAACGAGGTCGGGCGGGGAAGGGTCGTGCCCTGGGTCAGGCGACGGATGCGACCAAAGGGGTTGGTAGGCGAGTCTGCGGGGATTTTCCAGTTGTACGCTGGCGTGCGCGGCGTGGTGACAGCGGAGGACGACGGGATGGGCGACGACGGCGGTAGTGAACCAGTCAATTGACGTCTTTTCGGCCCACGAGAGGGCGTGTACGAGAGTGCGCTGGCAGATTCGTCGCGGGTTCGTTTTGGGGGCATGCTGCACGGGTCTTGCTTGGATACGACAGCAGAAAAGTTGACTCAACAGCGCGTAAACCCTCGCCGAGATCACATGACAATCACATGACCGCGTGGAGACATTCATTACATAACATATTCGTACAACCTCATCATCCTGCGAGTCCCGAAAGCCAATCATTCTAGCGAACCAAGATGAGGGGACAGTCTTCGTCAGTCCTTTGTACGAAATTCGACGAAAAAATCAATTCACCTCCCGGATAATGAACGCGATAATTATCCATCGTCCATGGCCAGCGAAGCTCCCCCAACTTGACGCGATCGGGATCATACACCAATACTTCATCGTCACAATGGATGTACGTGTCGAGATTGATCCATGAATCTACCAGGGTTAAACCGTCGGCCCGATACACCTTGGCGGCCAAGACATGCCCATTGGTGAGTTGTGCACGAGCTGTGGTTAGATGGAAATTGGTGGAGCCCCACACTAGTTTACCTAGCGACATGCGAGGCAAGCGCCGTGCCATCAATAAAAAGAACGGGAGCTTGTCTGAGCGCTCACCATCTTCGTTTCCGATATACCTCGATAGATCAAGCTCGGATAGACCGAGGTCATCACTAAAGTATTGCAACCATCTGCCATCTCGCAACGACATGTCGATCTTGCTCATATATAAGCTTGTGATCTGGCGGGTTGGTGCTGGTGCGTCTCCAACACCATCTTGCTGGGCATTGGCCTGGGATTCGCGTGCAGTGTCCTGACGAGGCGCTAGCAGATCCACTGGAGGCGGATCGCCCTTTCGACATATGGGTTTGTGCGCTTTCCAATCGCTTATCTGACAATCTTTGGAGCAGTATTTGACAACACGACATCTCGAACAAAATTTTAGTTGGTCCTGTCGATGACAACTCGCACACGAGTCCATCTGCAATGTTTGCAACGATCCATGCATGGTATCGATCGAGTGTAAGACAACACACCTTTGACTGTCACTGCGAGACCGTGCAATGGTGCAAACAAGACCTAGTGTGCGAACTAGAACTGGCGCTTAAACAGGGGAATCCATTTCACCGCCCGCGGATTACGATGGACTTTACGCCTGGCAGGAACAGTCCACCAATGCGTCTAGAGCGGTCAGTTCCTACTGATAAGTATGCTTGGAACAGAAAGGACCCCGAAATACTTATGTATGTGTTCCCACTGACGAACTTTATAAAAACACAGCGCGACCAGCGCGCACATCGATAAGCGATTAGTACCAATGCCTCGCATCAGAACTACTCACAGAGCAATTAATGCAACATGACTTATCTACTAGTAGCACTCCCGCTGTTAAGTCTTAGGTTGTTTCAATACTGGGATTCGGGGGGCTCCCAAATGGTGTTATTATGCAGCCGCCGAATTAGCCCCAATCATGGACCAAATCCTGTGACCATTCAGGCCTCCAACAACGCAACTACCCGGAATAGTCGGGAGGCCGTTTCATTGTCGTGTTGCGCCGCGGACGCTGTCTGAGCCCCTGTTTCCCAAAAAGGCTAAACAGTAAACTTGTGTAGTGATTCCCCGACTTGGTACTAGGTCGACTCGGACGCAGAGTCGACGTCGGCGCACACTGGAGTCAACGATTTTATTGATAGTACTAGCATGATGTGCACGGAGTTCCTGCTAGTGCTTCTGGGGGTCATCAAGTTCGCTGATTCGATTCTATCGCCGGGGTCATCTCAAGTCTCTATCAGGCAAGTTCTACTTGTTTGATGTGGACACCTGACCAGACCTGCATTAATGCACGCCGTCAAACTCAAAATGGCGCCGCTGATAGATACCTCGAAATGGCTTTCTGGTTCCTTCACGCGCTCTTGTCTTCTCACCGCTTTTGCACTGGAGGCTCATTATCGTTACTCGAAAAGACTTTTGTACAGTATGTGTGCTCTTCACTGCGGTCGTTCTTTTTTAGAAAGTAGACCAGATAGTGACAATGGGGGGCTTGAAAACGTCCTTGAAGAAGTGGAAAAAGTCATTTGAGGAAGTATGGTCGCATCCTGGATCCATTACCTGACATAGCCTTATCTTATGTCCCTACAGAACAAAGGATGGAGCAAGATCCTTGATAGCCTCGCTACAGCCGCGCCTGGCACTCGTGCATGGCCCAATCGCACGAAGGACCACAACGTCTCGTTTCGAGTTGATTTCGGACCACATTATACGGGATCCGATGGACAATGTTACCGAAACCTTGAGCTGCAGCCCAATAAGGGTACCAAAGACCCCAGAGTAGCTTCCCTTGCCAAAGCAGATTCTCACCAGGTATTGGCAACGATCGCGGTCCCTGTCGACTATCCTCCCAGTGCCAGCGAATTCGCGAATAGACTAGGTGAACTATTGGGGTACGATCTGGTTTTCATTCTTGTGTTGCTGCTCTAACTTATAATAGTTAGCTGAAGGCCCACAGCTACTCTGAAGTGGGTTCCCATTCGCTCACCGGTAATTAGGATGGTTGTGTGCTGGTATACCACGTATGACAGTTTGAAGACAATGAATGTACAGTATGTACTCACGCTGACCCCACGTGATTCGAATACAATATGTAGTGCGGAGTTGCAGTGGTGTGGGATAGCACTTAGTCCAACACGCGAAAATTCAAAGGGGCTGTAGCTTGCGTCTACTACCGTTTCGACCCCACATCAATGATCCAAGTTCTTCATCGTCTTCGCGAGCTTCCGACCGGTGTCCGAGTGCTCAAGAGGATCCGTGCCAAACGTAGGGACGCCCATACTTCGGACTCGGCCCGGGCGAAAGACTCAGAGTATGGCCAGTTTTTTCGGTACACTTCCGGAAGATGGATTTACAATGAGCGAGAACGTGAGCAATTGCTCCCACTCCAAACACTCTTAATTCGCAAACTTTTCAGAAATGCGTATTCGATATACCTCCTTCAACGTAGACGCCCTCAAGCGAATTGCCGCAACAGCGGCAGGCGCGGATCGCTGTGTCCAGATGGTCAAGATGGCGGAAGGTAACGATTAACATCGTCGTCTTTGACTTCATAACCTCTTCAGATAGGCTCTTTTAATAAAATTTTCCTACTAACATTCGACAATGACATCAAGTTGATTGCCAAGATCCCTTGTCCACTTGTAGCGCCGCGCCGTCTCTGCACCGCCAGCGAAGTCGCAACCATGGATTATGCCAAGAGTGTACTCGGTTTACCTGTTCCACGCATCCTGAGCTGGAGTGCGGATGCGGACGCGTCCGAGGTAGGGACCGAGTACATTCTGATGGAACACGTACAAGGCGTGGAGTTGCATAAGCGCATGAGCAAGTTTAAGCGCGAAGCAACACACTTTGTGGACCAACTCATCGATGTGGAGTGCAAATTTGCTCGGTATCGTTTCTCTCAAATAGGGAGCCTGTATTACAAGGAGGACGTTTCCCCCGAGTTACAACAACGCCCTCTTTATGCCGAGGGCGTAGATGGAGGTGGCTCTGACCGATTCCGCATAGGACCCTATGTCGACTGGGATATCTGGCGGGGAGAGAGAAGCCGTTTGGATGTCGATCATGGCCCTTGTCAGTTCCGCTTGCATGCTTGATACACACTTCTGACACTATTTTCTAGGGCCGAATACGCTGTCCTACATCAAAGCAATCGTAGACATTGAAAAGCGATGGTTGTCCACGTTTGCTGTTCCGCGCAAATCTCGCGACACGTTTCGTCGTCCCGGCAACGAGAATGTACCTGATGCTCACATCCGTCTCCTGGACAACTTTCTTGCGGTCATACCAAACATTCTTCCCCCAGACGAGCTCTGTGCCCCGGTGCTTTGGCACGCTGATCTTCACGCATCCAACATTTTCGTCCCTTCCGAAGGTTCGCCTGACATATTAGGCTTGATCGATTGGCAGGGCATCAGTGTCCGGCCGCTCTTCCTACAAGCCTCCTTTGCAGCATGCGTGCGATACGAAGGAGACGACCGCATCACCATTCCTCCTGGCATGGCCGCACCGACGCTTCCCCCGGATTTCGAGAGTTATTCGGAGGAAGACAAGGAACATTTGAAAGGTCAAGAACGACTCGCCATCATACACAAGTATTACGAAACGCGCGTCGTGCAGCGGCACCCCCTCTACTTTGCCTCGCAGACGTATCCACATATCGAGCATATCATACCACCGATACTCAGTGCGTCGCGGACGTGGTACGAAGGTATGTATCATTTGCGACAGGTGCTGCTGGAACTTCAAGACGCTTGGGAGGATATCGCCCCTGGCGTACCCTTCCCCATCAAATGGGATACAGACGAGATTGCGAAACATCGAGAGGCATACCCTAGGTTGAAGGAGTACGAGGAGCGTATCGAGAAAGTGGTCGAGGGGTTACAGCTGGAAGGCGACGGGTGGGTGACGGACGAACGGTACGACGAGGTGATGCGACGGAACAAGGATATTATTAAAAACTGGAACCCCAAAAAGTTGGGAGGGCCATACCCATTCCAGGAGGGTGGTCGGTCGTGGTTTCTTTCATGATCGCCGAACGATCAACAGCAAGATATAATTCATCCCGGGGAGGCATGGACCCAACAGATCGGTAGAGTACCGTCTTTCTTTTCGTCGCTACACTTCCTAAAGTACCGATACATAGCACACGTCAGGGAGCACTGGATGTTTTTCCGAGTTTATTGCATGGAAATATCTCGTGTAATCATCAAGGTAATCTATCTATATCGACAACCATGCAATCGCGTTGCACCGACAATTTCTGTATGAGGCGAGTCGTACAATATATTCGTTAATCTGGCGGTGTAGACGTACTGTCCCCATAATACTCGAATGTTATCCATGGCGCAACTACTTAGGGTGGGTTCGCCACTTGATATGTTCAATTATGAGCCCCATGTGCAATCCACGTTTTAATCTGGTTTTCAAAACATCCTGACTTGATGTTTGCTTTGCACAATACCTCGGTGGTGAACTTTCCCTTTCTTTCTGACACGTTCTGTACGGTGGTTGCGCTGTACTGATTTTTTTTTTTTCAGTTAATGCCCTTTGCTGACACTTTGATCGATAGCCACGTTGTGCTGATTTTTTCTTCATGTTCCCCCTTTTCTAAGACGTCTTTTTTTTTTTTCTAGTGTTTTGTACGATGACCCGAACGTGTGGATTGAATGCGAGTACACTGCTGTGTTTGCGCAAGAGTTGGTTCCTCAAATCGGCCTCTCGGAAACGTTTGTACGACTCGGTCAAGAGACCATTACGGGAAGCACGAGGCGATTTCTAGTTACCGCGTCTTCGAGCCTCGGAGTCAGCATGTGCTGTCGGACGATCGATGTCAGCTGGTCATCCAT
Organism: Xerocomellus dryophilus; assembly: GCA_038089495.1. Taxonomy (NCBI): domain Eukaryota; kingdom Fungi; phylum Basidiomycota; class Agaricomycetes; order Boletales; family Boletaceae; genus Xerocomellus; species Xerocomellus dryophilus. The sequence goes on from JBBPKY010000091.1 coordinate 7,410, forward strand.
ACCGAGTCCGGTCCATTTAATGATCCTTTCCTACAAATGTTGTCGAGTCCCTACAGAGGATCGAGGATGTCTTCCTCCAATTTCGGGTGCCCAGCTTGTGAGACCTCGAAACCCCATTCAACTGGAAGGTAACTGAACAATATGTATATTCTGGGCCGTTTGAGGTGGACGAACGATACTACATCGTTTGCAACTTGAGAGTGCCGCATTTGCGAGTCGAATCTGAAAAAAAGGTCAAGAATGACAGAAACCTTTGGATGTGGGAAGAAACCGAAATGGATTGTCACAGCAGAGAAGCCAACAGAGAGCGCACGAACGAACGGATGATGGTGTGAGATGGGTTAATAATTGAGAGGGAGGAGTAGCGATAACGATAACTACCATAAACAGATAATATAGTAGCGGATCTCTGGAATGCGAAAGTGCAGTACTGGATGGGGGGTGCTCCGACGCCAGGTACAGTCGATACCCAATTGATGTGATGTACTTAAATGGGAGGATACAAGTTCCGCTGTGGCTGGTTCCCTTCCAAGGTCAGATTATTTTCCGTACGAAGTGATCCGAAATGTGCTCACTAGGTGATATATCGTGTTGATGGTGGCGTCAGGTTATCGTTGAATATTGGCGAGATGTACCAGGCCATTATAGAGTCCCACGGATCCCCGAACCATGCCAACGACGTCCAGGGCATTATTCATGATGCGTTCGATCGACCCTTCCTCCCGTGCGGGCCGAAGCCTCGTCCACCGCGGGGGTATCGAGGGAAGTAACTGCAAACTATTCCAAATCATCAGTGTTTCATGTGCGCTCGGACGGTCTTTTGGGTTTGGCTTCGTCATCAATCGAGCTAGATCACCCAAAACCTCGCAGCCTCTAAACTCCTGCTGAGACACGTGAGCTCCGAGAGGGGGTCAAAATACACGGGAAACGCACGTCCACGATCTTTGTTTGATAAACATGTCCAAGATAAAACACGTCTAGTTTGAACGGGTCATAAGGCAAACCAGAAATCTGCTCGGGGGCTTGTATTCGGCCCAGTTCACCGGTAACTAGGCATTCACGTTGTCCGGGACCAAATTCTGTTGATAAGCCAAAATCGATGAAGTAATACTTGATCTCGACTTCGGAACGCTTGCGATTCAGGGGGAGATCGCCTCCATCGCGAGCTCGCCAGGTATCCATGGGATGCCAACCGTCTTTGTAGAGATTCGAGCCATCCATGAGAATATTTTCAGCAGCACAATCACTATACTCCTCGCTGTTAGTACGACGCCAGGAATGCGAAATGGACCCACCGATGTGCCACATTCTGTTCGTGCATATACACGAGACCCTGAGCGTAATATTCAGCGAGAAAACACGAGAGGGAAAATATACTAACCTCCAGGGTCTGGCTGACGAAATCTACGACTTCCCCGAGTGAGGTGAAGTTTGGTTCGTTGAATGGTCGAAGAACGGGCATGACGATGTACCGATACCATGGATCCCGGTCGTCGGAAAACACGGCAAGTATAGGAACACAGTGGTTCCTTCCGTCATTACGACCGTCTGCTGATCCTAGACGGCAGGCTATCCTTACTTCGTGAGGATGAGTTCTGGAGTCCACCCGTTTAATGAACACGCCCTTTCCATCCTTTCCATCCTGTGTGGCATCGAGAAGAGCGCTTTTCTAATACCCCTATAAGTGAGTAAGGAACCATTCTACGGGAGAAACGACCGACCCACTGTATTATACTGTCCTCGAAGCGATCGGGGAAGGGGTCCACGCCAAACTTCCAGGATGCTTGCCAATCGGGATGGTAGCGCGGTCGAAGTGTATAGCCCTTGCTTTTGAAAAAGTAATACCTATCTCTCCAAAAAATCTCCCTGTTTTCCAACTTGTCGGGAGCGTACTCGAAAGTTGCCATGAATGACTACAAATCCGGGCACCCTCGTTGGGTAATTGCACAGCCACGCTAGCGAGCCCTTCCGTACCCAATTTGGCAACTTTTTGATGCGGCAGCTAGTTGCTGTTGGATGCGGTTGGCTTGTTGTACTAACGTGTAGTAGGTCCCGTCACTATCAAGCCTCGAGGCCACGGCGTGCTTTTGCACAGGATGCTGAATATTTATTTAAAAGCGAGTCTGCCTGTATCGTTGTACCCAACTCATCAACTCCATACAACTCACACCGCGTACTCCGAATCAAAAGCCGATGACAAACAGCACGTTTTCCTTCTTCTCTAGTATCTTCGGATTTGTAGTGGCTGCCATTTCCCTATTTGCGTTTATCATTAAGATATGTCGATCTCATCTTCCTAGCAATAAGATCAAGACCTTGGAATCCCTCCTGGATGAAACCGAGACGTTCTTCAGAAAAGCTGTCGAGGATGGCCTCCTAACAGAACCCGACTTCGTTCACGAGACTGAACGCCATCTTACAATGCAAGTCGCTTTCTCATCCTCCTGTGACTGCACAATAACATACCATAGACTGCGAACGCGGACCTATGTTTTACGATCCAGCGCATACAACGCAACCACGTTACGCAAGGACTATACCGAACTGCTCAGCGGAACTTCGTCGGCGATTGGGAGAACATGCGACTCCCTCAAAAAGCTCAGAGCCCAAGTCGTTGTCAGTGTGCCCACCTTTGAGGGTTGATGCTCTTTTCTGACGTGGAGATTCTTCACAGACATCTAGCCAAGAGGGTCGTCGTAGAATGGATGAGATGAATTTGGTTTCGCATACCACCTCTCCGCCCCTCAACCCTAATTTTGAACGCCACGCCACCCCATTACCATCTACTAAGATTCCTCGTCCCCGTTCTTGTCCCCCGATACTTTCAGGAAGGAAGCCTGACGATGCGCAATGTGCCCGTACTGCAAGCGGTAAGTTAGTCGAGAGTTCGATGTTTGCGTGCGCTTTGCTTCATGTAACTTCTGTGCAGATCCTTTCCGTGATCCCATGCAGAGTGGCTTGGACGTACGAACAGCTGACGCGCAAAGCTGCGCATCAACTGTACATACGTCAGTCACCCTCGAGCATGGAGCTTGAGCATTGTAGATCCCAGGATTGCCAGTGATGGCAGTGACACGAGTCAGCTGACACCTCTATTCCAAGGCCCTTCCAGCCAGCCAGCCTTCCTGGCTACATATTTATACAGCATGTCCCTTTTTTATACCTTTCCTATGTCGATGCTTCCATGAGTCTAAATATGCAATCGAAGCTGCTCATCACTATGTATTGCCCAAAGCTAAAGTATGGCAGACTCATCTGGTGTTCGTAAAGGCATCGTGATCAACTGGCAATCTCACCGTATGTATAGTAAATTCATGACTCCCATCAATTAGGGTATCTCGACCATCCCCTCCTTGTTCACCTCGCCCACCCTGACGCTCGCCATCCGCAAATCATAAACAAAGGTCAACAAATAAAACGAAAATCCAAACGCGATCAACCACTCAATCACCCCTCCGACGTTCGGGGCATAATACAACGTCACTCCAAACGCGATCGCCAACACCACCAGCGTCAACCCGATGACCGCCTTGGCAATATACGCCTTCTTCAGCTTTTCAACCTCCGCATAATCGTGCGCGAGCCAATGAAACTCGATCACGGTGAAGATGGCAGAGAGGGACACGCCGATCATGAAGACGAGGAGAAATATCATGTGTTCGGTCGGGTACTGTCCCAAATCGAACCCGGATAGGAAGGCGAGACCGAACATGGCGATGAAGGCACCAACGATGGCGAGTCGGCCCAGGATACGTTCGCGTTTGTGGAGCCCAGGGGCGAGTCTGCCCTTGTGTCGGAGAACACGTTCGATCGTGAGCGAGATGAAGAGTCCGGGTCCGGTGATGCAGCATGCGACGACAAAGAGGGGTTTTAGAAAGGATGCACCGATATCGGAGATGTAGGCGACGGCGACCTGGGTAGATACGTATTTGGGGCGTCCGGAGATGAGCCAGGTCAGCAACATTGCGAGGAGGCTAGAGAACCATATGAACGCAGAGAATAAAGGGATAACAACATAGTAGCGATGCCGTTCGCTCAGGAGGGACATCGTGCAAGGACTCGGGGTAGTTGGCAAACGTCTTCCTTCTGATCAGGTTGTTCTTAAGATACTAACCACTGCACAGCAGCCTGCGGGTGGAGGAACTCTAATTAGTACACGTTTCGTCAGGTTCGCACTCCACCCTTTTCTGGGCGGCTGAGGCGCTGAAACATAACGACCACATACCGTTACGACAATAAACGTTTTTGACGAAATGGCAGGTCTGGGCGGCCCAAAGCAGAATGGCTTATTCCAAACGCTTGCCCAGCGGTCCTGCCGGTGGATGGACGAGACCGACAGCGAAATGCATGTAATTCAAGCAAAGTCCTCCACGTTCCTCGGGTACAACGTGGAAACCTACCTCTGGCAATATCTACTATTTCTGGTTAGGTCAACGTTGCTTCTTGTCCTCGTCACCACGCATGTCTCCCAGGCCCTCGTCTATCCCCAATATTAAATGGTTAGGAGAACCAAACATCATCGAATCATTCTTCGTCTCCCACCCTGCTTCGACCAGAGACTGAACGAAACCAGGTAGCGCTTCGCGAGTCGCCAACAACGTCGAACGCAGAACATCCACTGGATCGGCACTGTCTCCTAAATCGCGTAGCTGTCGTGCAACTTCGATAGCATGGATCCAAGCCTGAAGTTGATCCATCGAGGAGTATCCGTCCTTGAAGCAGACCAAGGTGGCGACTTGGCGTGGACCCTGACCCTTCCCACTGGCTATAAATAACACATATTGCTCGCCTGCAAACACGTGTAACACGGATGCAATATGCTCCGCGGCACATTGTGATGTGACGTTTCGAAATGACGTTCCGAGAATGCATCGACCCAGCGTTCTCCTTGTGGACGCCTCTCGCAGGCTACTGGGAGCTCCAAATAGCATCTCTTTCGAAGCGACATCAGCAGGGGTGGGCGTCCTCTCGTTGAGCGTTCCATTCGGCGCTTTGAAGCTGGTCCAAAGGATGCAGGCACGTTGCCTGTTGAGCGTGCGGAGAGCTACGGAACGAATGGCAAGGTAGTTGAACATGAGGTGAGCTCCGACCAAAACAAAGAGTATCGTAGACGTCGACGTGCGCGTGTTAGCGTAGGATATAAGAAGCGTGCCGAGCTGTAATTCATCAGTGGAAATGTGCGGGCGACAATTTGGTCCTTACCAACATCCCTGAAAGCCCAACAACAGTCTCTCGGCTCGCATCCTTTGCACTGACTTCGCCGACATCTCCCTTCCCAGTCAATGGTGACGCGAAATGGTTCGTGAGCGCTGCTTTCGAACCACCTGCCACGAGGAAACAAAGCGACCTCATACCGCCACTCAAACACAGCGCGAATATTTGTAATGTAGCACCCGATGGGAGAGGGGACCAATATCTCGTAGGCTCAATCGATCCAATGAAAGGCACCACAGTCTCCAGCACAATGGCCGCGTCGTTGAACACATCAGCAAGATATCGAAAAGTTTTGGTCTCTGGGTAAAGTGATGTTCCAAAATAGTACGCCGCGAGGATGGCTAACAAAATACGTTGGCTTTCCTCGGGTTGAGAATATTTCAGTCAGGAACGACATACTTGTGACGCGGGAGAAGGCATCTTTCAAGACCGTCAATAAGAGAGCGTGTGTTGCCGAAGCAGATGCATCACCGACGCCAACACCTTATGCAGACGCAAATCAGCACCGCCGGAGTGGATTGGATAGTGGCGTGCAGGAAGACGTACCTTCCAAGGCACCCCGAGAAGCTAAAAGTCCTGAGAGCGAGTTACAAAACGTTTGCGAAGCATTGTAGATTTGATACCTGAGAAACGATACAGTCATTTGTGTTTTAGTACACAACCATTCGCGGGGTTAGGCATGACACACGCACTCGACGTAATCTAAAGTATCCAAGGTAGTTTATCGATTTCAAAATTTCCACGCCATTCGAAGAGATAAACTTTACCTGGCGAAACACTTGCGGGATAACCGGCCGGAAGGAAGAGGTCAGAAAAAACATGGTACAAGGACCCCAATCCTATGCGTGTGGCAATCACGCTCCGGGGCGTCGAGGATATGCTGGAAAGGGTCTATGATGATGATGCTCAGCACTCCATGCCCTGAGAGAATATCTTGCCCGCGCACAACTGACATTTGATTGTTCTGAATTTCTCACCTTGGGGGCAGCATTGGGACTCGTGTGCTGAGTTGGCCACGATCCGACAGAGATGTTGAATACACGACCAGTATCATCTCGCTCGACCACGACGGCCATAATCCCCACTCGTTCGAGTCACCTGTTGAGAAAAAGAGACCTGGTATGAATACGTGTTGGGTAAACAGGCAGTAATGTTCAACTTGTGGTTCCGGTGAAGAGTCGAGGAATTCCCCGACTCCATTGGGAGGAGGGTTTTGTCAGCAGGCCCGCGCGAACTTTGTTGATTCGATGACCGGCTCCTGGTATCCGGTCAATGGGGCACTACCGCCACCGGGCGCGGGTGCTACTACAGAGTGACCGTGGATCTTGAAAACACTCTAATTACAGCTTCTTGAAGCTTGGAAACAGTTATCATAGAGTCATTTTGAAAGCTGCATGTACTGGGCATCTGGGCCGGAGTCGGGACTGGTGCAGATAAGGTTGTTCTGGGTTTCAATTTCTTCACAGCCACTCGGATGATTTACCTGGTGGGAAACTCCCAAAGTTTTCGCAGGCCTGGGAGACAGGGGCCAGAAAGTATGGCGTTATAGTAGCGAATTCCAGAGTCCACCACGAGCACGCATACGGAACTGAAAAGGGCGGTAAAAATGAGTTCCCCGAGACTACTCCATTCGACAGATACTGAAAGACCTCGGTCGGGGTCGGGTCTGTTTAACCATGATGACAGGCAGCTGTAACGATGCAAGACAAAAGACGCCTGCTGGGCCTGTCGAACTCGTAGCGGACGTGTGGTTCATCATCATGAGCCTGCTGTCGCCGTCCGACGTCGTTCGATTGAGCCATGTGAGTGACCCTGCCGTAACGATTGACATGGAGTGACTGACATATGGCTGGATTAGACATGTAGGACCCTCTTCGAGTACTCTCAGTGTCACCACGTCTGGCACAGCGCGCTTGCCAAACACCGTTTCTTACCCAAGAATTACCCACATCTCCGTCACGCCCCAACGAGTGTCATCCGGCGCCAACTCATCACCACCGCACGCCTCGATGCCGCATTCCACCAGAGAACTCTCAAACCAGTTCGGAGTTATTCCTTTCCCTTCGAATTTCCTGGTCTGTTCCAGGGTATGAAGTTCGTGCCCGGCAGCGATTGGCTCGTAGTGCTCTTTCACAGTCGAATGCTTAATCCCGCGCGCCATTCAAATATATGCTTGTTTAAACCGCCGATGATGGAGTCGACAGACATGACCCCTGCTTCGGTGACGTTGCAGAGCTCGCGGTGTTGGTTGCACCTCGGTCCCCGAGACGGTCCATACAAGTCATCACGAGGAGACGATCTCATGCTTTTGCGGACGTTTCTAAAGAACGAGTGGGTCACGTTCTATTATCATGAACGTATCGATGAGGAGTTATTCCCAGGCGGACGTTTGCAATTTGCCACATAGATACGAAGACACCGTCGGTCAAGATTACCATTATGGTCCACACCACGTTCCGGACGAGGAATTATGTCGCTGCCGGGGACTATCTCGTCTATGGGTGGATTACAGATGACCGCAAGCACATGCTTCGAATTATGAAGCTTAACGAAGACTATACAAAGCTAGACAAGGATGTGATTGCGGAGATTGACTGCCCTCCAGGGAATGATGGGAGGTTGATGGTAGGTTCGATTACTCGCAGAGGTTAGCTGACATTTACCATCCCCTTTTAAGGTGCGCTACGACCTGCGGCTATCTGGGAAGCAACCCAGATTACTGCTTATAACTACGCGACTGATGGCCGCGTACGACATTTCCGACGACGCTTTGACATCCGGATGCCAGTCTTCACCATTGAAACTACTAACAGTGTGGAAATATCTTCCCGAAAATATTTCTTTCGGTCGAATACTCCACGTTTTGCACGAAAGCGCCATCGTGACGTTGTACGAAGGCAAGATTAGGTTCGTCTATCCCGAAATAGACGGGCCGCAACCCAGTGCAAAGACGATAGCCACCTACAAAGTATGTAGTTATCCTTCTTTTCCCCGCCGGAAGGGGGCCTTCACTGATGTCACTGCGCTTAGTTCTCGTCCCCGAGGCCGTATAGTGCAAATTTCCCGGCGGTTTTAACCTCACAGCGAATATTCTGGCCTCTGCGTTTTCCTCGCTCACTCCCTACCTCCGTGGGTTCGAAACACCTCATTGAAACGGCAATGCTTCCTGCCCCGAGTAACGAGGAGTGCGGAATTGACAGGGTACTCGTCGATCATGACGAGCTGGCCGTAAAAGGTAGTCTAGCGTGCGATGCACAAGACTGGGATGAGTTGTCGGGGAAGCTGTGTGTACGACACGTGAGAAGCAGGTTTCCACACGACCTTTCTTGGCGAAATACGAGCTGGCGTATCACTATCCTGGAGATGGTGTAGTCGCCACGTCGCACGTAGTCGTCTCTCCTATTTGATTCTCGTATGTCCTTGATTCGTAGTCATGGCAAGTGTGTCTAATATGAGTATACCAGGACTCTTCGTTAGGGTGGTTGAACCTGTAATTTTAATATTATCGCCATGTTCTGCATACTCTGCCGATATGCACAATGCTCATCCGATAGCCACGTTCAAGTTGGCGCAGACCACGTTTTCATTCAATACCCAGGGTCCATGGCGGCTTGCTTCTGATCGAATGCGGACAGACCTCGTCAACTCAGCCACATGTTCCTGGTCCGGGGACCGTCAAGGGTCAAGAGATATTGGCTCCATGTTTACGAGCTCACTGATGGATTGTACGATTGATGGCTTTCGGCTTCCGGTAACCGTCTAAGACGTACGAGACTTGGCCACATGTCGCATCCAACGATATCGAGGGTTTGCCTCATAGATGGTCTGGCCACCGGACTAAGTTCGAAGTTCCGGAAGACCTTGGGCGTTGGAAGGAGTCCAGGGTCGGTGGAGGTCGTGGTGGTGACGTGCATGCACACTATGAACACCGCGATAACGTGAGGGAGGAGTGTTCTTGAGAGTATATCAAAGTTAAGTACAGCATGTGAGCGGGGTCAACTAGGGACTGATGGCAAGCATTGGGAGATTCAAGCATTCGAAATGCTTTTCTATGACAGCCTCACGAATAATTCATGCTACTATGACACTCGGGTTCAACTTGGCGCACTCAAACTTCGAATTGTACATAGCAGACTAGTACACAAAGTGTCGTCTCTCAATCTCACATGACATTGCATCCGTCGAACCAACTGTAACCCATCTGATCTTCCATCTTCGGTATTTCCCGCTTCGTGCCCTCGGGCATCCACCCCAACCGCTCCTCTGCACACTGCTCGAGCAACTTGTCCGATGCCGCCGCGTACTTGCGTAGCGTGTACTCGCCTTCAGCGTACCCCCGCGCGCGTAGCGCAGCCCATGAGACGTTCCTCGCCAACACCGACGTGTCCCGAAATGGAACAGTATCCAAAATGACAAAGTACGTCACCGGGAATGTCTTGAAGCGGAAGAACCACCCTTCGGGGTCACGCCGATCGGCCAGGTACCCACGCAACCCGTCCCACGACCCGTACAACAGATCCGTTGCGGAGACAAGTACCTCCCACTCGCCGCTCCTCGATGGGGCCCACGACGACGACGGCGGTGCCTCGAAGTTGTACGCACGTACCGCAGGAAGTGCTTCGTTGTTCGAGGGGCCCGATCCAAACATCTCGACCTTGCGACCGGGGGCAGTTTCAGAACGGAGGACGACCTGGAATAAGTCTGGCCGCGCACGAAGCTCGCGTAGGAACGCATCGACGAACCAGTCGCGTTCGTTTCGCATGGCGCCAAACATGTACGCCCGCGCCTCCATCTCGGTTCAGGCAATACAATCCCGTTTTATCGCTCTGCGGGTTGTCGGTAGGGGCCCACGTAATTGTGGGGGTACAGTTGCCGAGACCATGTCCGTGACGATGATACCAGAGAGGGTGAGGTGATTTCGTGACAGGCCGGGATCATTGGCATCGAAGTGGGGTGGACTTTGGCAGAACCTCGGGCTCGCAACGAGACCGAGCGCTTCAAAAGAGAGGAAAGCAACAAGATCTTCGAAGTTGTTGCACAGACGAACGAAGAAATATTCTATATTGGCTGGTGGTTGGAGTATTTTGAGGAGCAACTAAGAAATAGGAGTTCAGAAGCGTCAGAAACAATGGCCGAGTCAACAATGGATACGTACCCACCAGGCTTCATTCGACATACTGGCCGTATGCGAGCTATTAAAAACCCAGCCTCCAAGGAACGGAAACCGGTCCTCTGAAAAGACTCGGTCGTTTGCTTTGGTAACGATAATTCTTTATCACTTACCTGCACGACCGACGCTCGCAGTTGTACCATGATGCGATATAGCAAGCGCATCCAAAACTGCATCTTTGAACTACCTTAAATGAAAACCCACAGCACCCCGGATCAGCTCGAGAAATCTGGTGAGATCCTCCAAGGAAAAGTCGTCGCTGAGGATGAGGTCTTCTAAAGACACCCTGTCCAATGATTTCATAAACAGGGTTGGCTCATGGAAAATGATCCGTCGGGAAAACTGCTGCCAGACGAGCAATCGCATTTCCGGCGCGGCCCCGATAGATTCTGTCGTCGGCTGAAGATTTGCCATCTCTACGGAAGCATCGACAAACGGTTCAAAGTCGATCCACGGTTTAAGCATCCTGATCATCTGTTTCTTTCGCCTGTATGAAGAGAGCTTTCTATTAGATCGTCGTAGGCGATGAGGTTTCAATTGAAGCTTACTCTCGTAGCAAGATGTCAATCAAGTCTTCATCCCCCACTGCCGAGGTGGTTGGCATCATGAGAGACGGTCCCAACGTCAAGAAGGACCGCAGCTTGAAAGCATTCGGATTTTGGATACACTCTCGTATTGCGTCGATTGTCTGCTTGGACTGATGTTCCAACTCTACTTCAGCTCTTGACAATGCTCGATTGTTCACAGCATGTAGAATGCTCTCGGACTGGTACAGCTCATAAGCTCTTTTTTCAAGTGCGTCTAGCACGCCGACTGATCTCGCCATTTCACTCTCAAGCAGCTTGAGGCGGCTGTGACTATCGTTCACTGAAAGGAAGACAGCGCAACCAATGTCGTATGTTAGCACAATTGCCTCACACAGCCATCCGCACTCGCCTTTCAGAAGAAACCGCGTGTGGTGGATATACCATCCTGCATTCTCAATCCGAAGCGCCTCGAGATATGTGCGCACCCGGCGCGCTTTTTCGAGTGCCGCGTGCCAATCCGTGTACCGGCCAATTTGGTCCTTCGTTGGTAGCTCGGTGGTATTCTTAGCCTCGTCGACGACCTTCGATGCGTCCTTGTATTTCTTGTACAGGATACAGTATTGTCCGTGATGCACCTCGCAACGTTCCGCTTTGGGATGGCCTTCCGTCGCAAGAAGACTGCATCGGGTGATTCCGTCTTCCTCGAGGGTGAGACACTGTAGCGGGAAAAGGCTCGCGTGCATGGAAGCAGTGGTCTGATCATTGTTTGTGGTTCCCCTTGTGTTTCCTCTAGGCATTCATTTTGTGGCTGCTTTGTTTTTACCCTTATTTCTTGGACGGGGCATGATGGTCGAACTTGGGTGAGGTAAAAGTAAGGTGATACGGTGAAAGCAAGCGTTGGTGTGCTCGGGTCTTTGTCAGACATTTGGCTTTTATCAGCTCAAATCCTTCAAACGCTTGTTTCATCCCCCCTTTAATCATGAATCTGCAGTCAATTGTTAGTGACGTGTGTGGGGACAAGTTCAATCCTAACCGCCGCGCGCGTATTTACTTTGACAGAAGCGCTGGCAGCACGCTGACTTGTCTCCGGTTATTTCCGAACACCGTGTTGCCTATCTGCGGACATGTTGGGGCCCAACATGGACCCACATCTCCTTGTTTCCTGTCCTTTGATACCAACACCCGGCGACGTATTTTCACACAGAACTACAGAGGACGACACCCACAGGACGACCGGCGCTATTTTACGATACCCGAGAACAAGGTGGAATCCGAATCTGTACCCATACCACCATTGCGCTTTGCATGTGCGCAAGCCCAGAGTCTCACATAATACAGTACGATTGCATCTGATCTTCCATCTTCATTATTCCCCATTCCATATCCGTGGGCATCCACCCCAACCGCTCCCGTGCACACCGCTCGAGTAACTAGTCTGCCGCCGCTGCATACTTGGCTGCCGTGTACTTACCCTCAGCATACCCCTGCGCACGCAGCGCTGCCCAGGACACGTTCCTAGCCAACACCGACCGGTCTCGGTATGGAACAGTATCCAAGATGACAAAGTATGTGACGGGAAGCCGTTGCAGCCAATCGCCCGCCTTGGGTGTCCATTCAACCCGAGTGGCAGTCAAGTGACCAATACAACCGCGCCGCTGCCGAGCACGAGATCATAGTACCGGGAGTCCCGTCCCAGATGTTTGATTCGGGTGGTGTATGCGCCCTCCGAGTCGTCCGCCTCTTTTCATCTGATCTCCATCTTCGATCGGGTTTTGTCATCTTGCTTTCTCGTCGTTTCGTCAACCCTCTGTCATCGTTGTGTTCTTTGCTGTGTTTGGCATTCTTCGTTTGCACTACCACCATTCATTTCGTCACACAGTAGCTATCATCTGTGCACCACTCGTATGTCGATACCTGATGGGACATACTCAGAACATGTGGTAACAAATACCATGTCGTTCCCGGGGAATCGGATGATTGGGTCAGGGTTTACTCCGTGACGCTGAAGTGGACATTCGATCGACTAAAAAATCGGTGTCCGTTGACGTCGAACCATAGCGTTTTATCAACAGAAATTTATCGTCCGAGCCATCGAGTCACTATGATGTAGCATCTAATGCCGTCGCTACTACACCTTGTTTTTACTGTCCTCGATACCCGAGATCCCACCGAGCAATTCGGAGCAGTCATTTCTGCTCGTCAGTAACATTCTGAAACAATATGTATATTGCACTACACACTGGCCGAGAGAAAAGGACCTGCATTTCTCCGAGTCGTGAAATAACCGGTCCCGTGGCCCAGGCATAGTCGACGTGGCGCTGCTGCCTCATGTCCACCAGCAGCGCAGACCGCCCAGCCATTTCCTCTCCAAACACTTCCTACCGCACCTCCAAATATTTCTTTTCTGTTTGACCACCACCTTTGTCGCTGAAGAAAAGGCATCGTCGACACTATAAGGATGGCAATGGACAGTTTTTCCTACACCGACAACGTCCGTGCTGCGTTCGCCTCATGTCTCCCATGTTTCACCACACCACGCTCCGAGTCTGCTTCGAACCCGCCCTCAAACGCACCGAACGCAAGCCTTTCCGAACCACGAACCACTTCTACCAGCGCTAGACCCTCCTCGTCCTCCAACGACCTCGAGCATCTCCTCCATGACTCAGATTCCGACGCCCTCTCGCTCCACTCCAACTTGGGCGGCGCCGCGCATCGCAGAGCGAGGCGCCGTCGAAAGCCCAAGTTCTCTCTCACGCTGTTTGGATACACACTTTTCGGTCGCCCACCAATCTATCTCTCTGACGAGGAGGAGGAGGATCCGCATGGTATGGGTGGTAGGAGGGCGAGGGCGCTGGTCACCAACTCGTCATCCACGCTTGATTCCGACGCAGCCCTGCTCGACGCGAGCGCCATCGAGCGACTAACGTCGCCGGACCACTTCGCAGCGCTGGCCGCACAGCGCGAGGACGAGCAACGGCGGCTTGAGGCAGAGGAAGAGGAAGAGGCCCGCCGAAAGGCGGAGCGGAGGGCACGTAGACAAGAACGTAAAGCACGCGCAAGGGCTTCGGCTCTCATGTCGCTCACCGGTGCATCGCCTCGCGCGGACATCGACTCATTCGAGGGATTCCAGGGGAGTGGGGTGGCCCCCACGTCTTTTCCTTTCCATCAGGTAGTCGGGACCGTCCCAGACCGTCCGGGCGCGGAAGGACTCGGGCGGGATGTCGATTTGGACGGCTCCAACACCTCTCATTCGGGTGACGCCGACGATGCAGACCTAGGCGGGGAGCTGTACACGCGGAAGAAGAAGCCTTCTGGAGCACTAAGCGCATCGGGCTCAGATTCACGCTCTCGCACCTCTGCATCGTTCTCTGCTGGGGATACGTCTCACATCCGGAACCCCCCGACCCACACCACCCGCCAATCCATCCCGTACCCACATACAGAGATGCACATTCCGGCGCCAGTGCGAAAGAAGCCGCATCGCGCATCGAAGCGGACGTCAACCGTCTCATCAGTGACGTCACAGTCAACATCGACAGTGCCATATACGCCCGTGGAGAGTATCGCAGAGACTCCTGCAGTGGCAGCTTTCCCCGTTCCGCAGGAACGGTACCTCCGTGACGGGGATCACGCTGATTTCCCTAGCATGGGTCTCTCTAGCAAGCGGAAACCCAATTCTCTAGATCCGAGAGCTTTTCTGGCACATCAAGGGAGTACCGCAGCACGGTGACCCCGATATGGGCCAAACCGAACGGACCTGGTTATACCTATGATTCTGTAGTTCGAAGGATAGTAAACCTGGTTAAATATTGGCGAGGGTTAGTTGGATGCGGATTCACGACCATTGATGACACCTATGGTACATCTCAACACATGGTATTAATTGTATGGAATTTGTTGACATGCCAGTCGTCAATCACCAGATTAGCGGTATACGCAGCATGTACCTTTTGCCCCAACCCAAATCGTCTTCAGACAGTCAGCAGTCATTTTTGCAAGATAAAGACCAGTGTGCTTGTCCGTGAGCCTATCGCAATAGTTAGCAACAAGGCGGGCCGCCACAAACACCACCTCGAATATGGAAACAACTGACGGAATGAACTCGAGTGTTGCATCATATTCGACCAGAGGCGGACCAGACTACGATACCAAGATACGAGTATGCGAATGCAACCACCAACAATAAGAGGAATAGGTCCTATTTGTTTCTAGTCTAGCAGATGAGCTTCGGCGCGTGAGCATCACCAAAAGATAGGAGAACTGAGAACTATTTCTTCATGCGACCAGAACTGTCGAGCTAGAAACAGTGATGGGTGATGGGTGTAACAGTCACAGATCGAAGAAGCTTCACTTCTTGGATACAGAGGGTCATTCACCATATTAAACGACCGCTTGGAAACTGCACAGCGCGGGGCGATCACAGCACGACGCTTCACGAAAGTATATTCCGAGACTGATGATTTCTCGATCGTCTGCTGTGCGCCAGCTGCAGTCTTGCTGTCGATGCCACGACGTGAGTTGCACTCTTCGATGTGTCTTGCAAGGTTTGAGGTCCCATGGCCAGTCCGCATCCGGTTGCAGACATGAACATTGTGGCTGCGAGGATCGACTGGACATGTGAAGTGAAACTCAATATAGTCAGGATCACCGTTGGGGCGATTGCGACGCTTGACGATAGCATCATAGTAGCCTGGGTGTCATAGACTGGTGACTTACATCGACTTTGCTGTTGAAACGTTAGCCCGAGAAAGATGTCGGCTTGGACAGCTCTGCATCCGTAGTGTTCTCATTCCGTTTGCCTCGTTTTTTCACGGGCGACACAATCACAGGCGGCAGAAACCCTTGCTGATCTATTTTGTCGGTGCAACTGTGAAGATTTCTCGAGGAGAATCTGCCAGTGGCATTGGACCCTGACACTATCTCACCTCAGTTACCAACTTGAATGTGTGCTCGAAAGGTAAAGACTGACTCGGAGGTGATCGAAAATCTACAAGCTGTACATATACCTTGAAAAAGATCTGCTGTGAGTAAGCCTGAGCAAGGTAAAAAAAAACGGGCATGTCGCACGGCGACAGGTACAACAGTGAAGCAAAAGTAAGCGAAAAATAATAGGGGCGAGGATAAGCGCACGCGGCCTTGAGCTGCCAGCAGTCGCTGGCCCGACGAGTGGCGTCGTCGTACCTGTGGCCTTGGCGCTCCATGTGCTTGCCGTTCCAACGTGGGACGAGGATAATGCAACGGAAGTAGTACCGCCGTAGAATGTGTGGCCGATAGTCAGTCAAGCACGCGTGAAGATCAACCCAAGCCGTGGATATCCGCGGATCCCTTACCCATACCCGTCCGCATCAACTCACCCTACCCAACCCATCACATTATCTCCCTACCCATGATATACCCTACGTCAAGCTGATACGTGGTGATGTTACAATGGATATGGCTGGCCTAACACTATATAAGCAGTAGCTACTCGTCATGTACCCCCAGTTCATTCTTTTGTGAACGACGAGGACTTGTCCTAGTCAACTCCCGAGAGAGCCCCTTCTTTTCGTGTGACTAACCGTCGCAGCGAGACATCGGCATCAACGACGGTTTTTGTTAAAAGGCGAGTGCGAATGTCCGGCGCTAGGGCTTTACTGATATCTGTGCACATTTTCAGTGGATGTTTGTCACGAGCGCCGCCTAGAGCTGCGAGAGGGAGAAATGGTTAGCACTCGATGCGCTAGCTGTGCTCGGAGGAAGATCTGAGCGTATGAATTATACCAGGCCAGTGGCACCCTGCGTGCCATGAACGGTACCACAGCTAAAGTGGATTTGGAAAAACGGTCCAAGCGTACCACCGAGCAAGTGCTGCAGTCTATCCGTAGTCCAGATACTCTCCGATTCTCGATGCTCCCAATCCCGACGACTAAGATTCTCGCGCCGCCGACCACCTTGGTTGATATGGCACTACGAGAGTAAGCTTCGGTTAGGATATATTCGTCCATTTTAATCTGATACAATTCACGTATAGCCAAAGGGAACGAATCACTGCGATCTTGAAACCACTCACTGATTTTGAGTCGTTTGCTAATGTTATTGTAGCAGAACTCCATCCAGAAATAGAATCCAGCAAAGCTATGCTTCGAAAAACTGTTTCTGATCTACCAGCAGTTTGCCCGACGCATCATTTTTCATCAGCCAGCTCTTTTTATGAAATCACTGGAGAGCGTCTCTTTGAGAGACTTTATCCTCAACGACTTGCCGATCGAGGATCTCGCCAGATTCCTTGATCAGTTCCTGCGGCCCACAGAGTATCCTTTGATGTGGCTCAAAGATGCAATCTTCGACGTTTTTGCTGTATTGCATCACAATACAGCCTGTAGCGTCAGTGTCCTAGGTAAGTGAATAAGAATTGCTTTGTAAAAATGTATAGCCGAGTTTCTTCAGAACGCCATTTTCCGCTGCTTGGAAGCTGGGTTTTGCATCGAGCTCACACTGTGAGCATGACCAACGAAGTTTGGTGGGTGCGTATCTGTCATCCGGTCAATCATCATCTCCAAGACTTCTGATATCCTGTTCACGAACAGTTTCTCCTTAAAATACTTCGACCACCGGCCAATGTAGAAAATCGCGTTGCTCGTCTGTGCAACAATTTTGAAGACCTCGCTGGTTTCCTTTCTTTCGAAGCCTTCGGCCTCGTGCCAAGCCCCAGTTTCTGCAAAAGTCCATCCCACTTTGACGTCGATAATCCCGGCCTGTCGCGGAACCACCTCTCCCTGTCTGGCATCATCGTCGCGGACATAGTAGCGACACCTAGACCCCCACACATGCGTGTGCCCATGCCAACGACCCGTCAAGCGACGAAGCCAGATTGTATTGTCTGGAACGAGCACGAGACACGGGCGTACATGTTTGGCGCCATGCGAAACGAGCCAGACGCGTTTATCGAGGCGTTTCTGCGCGAGCTTTACGCACGACCAGATCTCTTCCAAGTCGTCCTCCGTTCGGAAACTGCTCCCGACCGCGAAGTCGAGATGTTCGGATCGCGATCCGCCTGGAGCAACACCGAGGCGTTGCCCGCGATGCGTGCGCGCTACTTTGAGGCCCCGCCATCGCTCTATCCTCAGCCAGCGCCCGCATCGACGCGTGGCAAATGGGAGGTGGTGTGGTCCGCGATGGACGTTCTGTATGGAAAGAGCAATGAGAGGCAGGGGTACCTCGTCGACGTGGAGCAGAAACCCAAGGACTGGTTCTTCCACTTCAAGACGTTCCCGGTCACATACTTTGTCATTTTAGATACCGTTCCATACCGGGACCGGTCAGTGTTGGCTAGGAACGTGTCCTGGGCGGCGCTGTGTGCGCAGGGGTGTGCTGAGGGCAAGTACACGGAAGCCAAGTATGCGGCGGCGGCAGACAAGTTACTCGAGCGCTGTGCACGGGATCGGTTGGAATGGATGCCCAAGGATATGGAATGGGGAATAATGAAGATGGAAGATCAGATGCAATCGTGCTGTATTATGTGAGAGAGAGGGTTTGCGCACGTGCAAAGCGCAATGGTGGTATGGGTACAGATTCGGATTCCACCTTGCTCTCGGGTATCGTATACTAGCGTCGATCGTCTGTAATTCTGTGTGAAAATACGTCGCCAGCGGCGGTATCGGAAGACATGTTGGCTGGGGGACGGGGAGATGACCACTGTGAGTAGTAAAGTTATTATAGATTAGCGTCCCAGACGCTGCTCCACCCAACTGTACCCCTCGTCTCCACTCGTCTCGCCTCCTCATGCCCTCAGGCTAGTCGGGGGGCTCTGTGGGCTTGTCGGGATGACGCGCGTCGGCACCCGTCGCGTCCGCAGTGTCGTCTGACGCCTGTGGTGGGTTCCTCATCTCGGCGTTTCCGTCTGGGTGGTCGCGACGCTGCGCCTGGGGGAGCTGGAGCTGGAGCTGTCCGGGGGCCCCTCCGAGCAGTGCCAGGGGTCCTGGCGCAGTGGCTGGTGTCACAGTACTAGTTCGTGTTAGTGAGTACCCATCCAACCGCTTCCACCTCGTCCACCAGCGAGGGGCCATCCCACTCGGCCCCTCTCCAACGCGCACGGTCAGCCCAGTGCACCACCGTTCGTCCGACCTCCATTGCAGTCTTCTCAGGCGTGGCGTACGCGTAGTCGACATGAGCGTCGCCACCGTCTTCTCGTCGGCTACTCCGTGTAGCAGGGCCGACGCTGCGAGCTCCCTCGTCTGTGGCTTCGTCGCCCAGACCCTCAGCTCCAGCCTCTTGCCCACTCGCACCCTCAACCGTCTCCTCGCCGCCCCGCCGTCTTGACCGTTTCATCGGCCACTCCCGCCTCGTCACCTCGTCGCTCGCTCGCTGCTCCGAGTCCGGCAGCTCGTTCCGTAGGTCGTACAACGTGCCCTCTGGCCTCGCGGACCCTGCGCATGTCGCGTGCGGGTTCGTGGCATCAGTGGTTGCGTTGTCGACCTGTCGACCTGTTTCCGTGGGTTCCTGGGATGCGACAGGTGTGCGATGGCCCTCAGCGCCCTCGCCGTCTTCATCGTCCTGACCCTTCCGACCCTCTGGCTTGCCTCGCTGAAGGCTTACCGGGCCGCATTTTTGTTCGCGACGCCGTGGCTCGTCTTCACGACTTGTGGCCTTCGACCTGCTCCCGAGTCCCGACCTCCTTGTATTCCGGCACTGGCTCATCGCACCTCCGACAGGTGCCGCCGAACCTTTTCGGCGCGCGCGCAGCTTCGTGAGATTCGTTTTCGACCTTCTTGGCGTGCTTGGCCTTCTCAAATAGAATCTCGAGGGGTGAATATATTTCGTGAGCTGAATCAAAGTGGGAAATTGAAAAAGTAATTTCGGGACTGTTGCGGTCATTGGCTTCGCCATGGCATTCCGTTCTCGCCAAGTCTTCAAGTCGACTTCGGGCGCGTTGTACGGCTGTACTTCCGCCCCATCAATAGCCCTAGTCTACAGATCGAAAGTACTACGTGCTTAGGTAAGCAGTGGCTATGCACCCGAATCCCGTTTAGTATCTAACTCGTAAAGGCAGCCAGTGCATCCCTCAAAGGGTGTCTGGTACCGTGAACCCCATATTCTTGGACAGTGGCGATAATCCGGTTCCTCGACTGGACCCGCATGCACTTTGGGTCAACGTTGAATCCAATAATCCAATAATAGGAAGCTCTTCTCCACATATTTGCTTTTGGTCCTCATGAGGCAATCCGATGTACCCAAAGTAGGAGAAGGTGAGAAAAATTTGATGGTAGCAGTGTGCCATAACGCCGATAAACAGGAGCTGACCCTTACGCCGAGCCGAAAAGGAATCGTCGACATAGACTTAGAGAGAGAGGACAAAACGCTGTGGCGAAGTGATGAGGAAAACAACCCAAGCACAAGCAAGATACCGCACCTGGCGAGGCGAGAGGGGTCAAAACGACGAGAGGCTCCCTTTGAGAAAAATAGGGGTGACGCATGTGATGCGCTGGCGAAGGCAAGGCGCACACGAGGCAGCGACATAAATTAAAGTTTAAACCTAACGAAAGCTCCAGAATATAAAGGCCCGGGCGACGTCGCAGTGGGCGGCATATCAACGCTCGCTGGTACATCACCTTGCTTTTACCTCACCTTCAACCATCATGCCCCGTCCAAGAAATAAGGGTAAAAACAAAGCAGCCACAAAACCAACACCCAGAGGAAACACAAGGGGACCCACAAACGACAATCAGACCTTTACTTCCACGTACGCGGTCATTTTCCCGCTGCGGTGTCTCACCCTCGAGGAAGACGGAATCACCCAATGCGGTCTGCTTGCGACGGAAGGCTATCCCGAAGCGGACCGTTGCGAGGTGCATCACGGACAGTACAGTATCCTGTGCAAGAAATACAAGGACGCGTCGAAGGTCGTTGACGATGCTAAGAATAGCACCGAGCTTCCAACGAAGGACCAAATTGGCCGGTACACGGACTGGCATGCGGCACTCGAGAAAGCGCGCCGAGTGCGCACATATCTCGAAGCACTTCGGATTGAGAGTGCAGGATGGTATATCCACCACAGGCGGTTTCTTTTAAAAGGCGAGTGCGGATGGCTGTGTGATGCAATTCTGCTGACGTAGGACATTGGTTCTTTTCAGTGAACGATGATCACAGGCGCCGCGTCAAGTTGCTTGAGAGTGAAATGGCGAAATCAGTTGGCGTGTTAGACGCACTTCAAAAAAGAGCATATGAGCTGTACCAGCCCGAGAGCATTCTACATGCCATGAACAATCGAGCGTTGTCAAGAGCCGAAGTAGAGTTGGAAAAGCAGACCAAGCAGACCAGCGCAATACGGGAGTGTATCCGCAATCCCGATAATTTCAGGCTGTGGTCCTTCTTGGAGTTGGGCCCGTCTCTCATGATGCCAACCACCTCGGCAGTGGGAGATGAAGACTTGATTGACATCTTCCTACGAGAGTAAGCTTCAATCTCATCTCATCTCGCCTACGACGATCTAATAGAATTCTCTTCATACAGACAAAAGAAACAGATGATCAGGATGCTTAAACCGTGGATCGACTTTGAATCGTTTGTCGATGCCTCCGTAGAAACGGTAAATCCTCGGCCAACGACAGAATCTATCGGGGCGGCGCCGGAAATGCGATTGTTCATCTGGCAGCAGTTTGCCCGACGGATCATTTTCCATGACCCAACTCTGTTTATGAAATCGCTGGACAGAGTGTCTTTAGAAGACCTCATCCTCAGCGACGACTTTTTCGTGGAGGATCTCGCCAGATTTCTCGAGCTGATCCGGGGTGCTATGGGATTTCCTTTAAGGTGGTTCAAAGATGCAGTTTTGGATGTGCTTGCTATATCGCACCATGGTACAGCTGCCAACGTCGGCCGTGCAGGTAAGTGATAATGAGTTATTTTTACTAAAGCAACCGACTGAGTCTTTTCAGAGGACCGGTTTCCGTTCCTTGGAGGCTGGGTCTTTAATCGCGCGCATACTGCCACCATGTCGAATGAAGCTTGGTGGGTACGTATCCATTGTTGACTCGGCCCTTGTTTCCGACACTTCTGAACTCCTATTCACTAGTTGCTCCTCAAAATACTCCAACCACCAGCCAATATAGAATATTTCTTCGTTCGTCTGTGCAACAATTTTGAAGATCTTGTTACTTTCCTCTCTTTTGAGGCGCTCAGCCTCGTTGCGAGCCCGAGGTTCTGCCAAAGTCCGCCCCACTTCGATGCTAATGATCCCGGCCTGTCACGAAATCACCTCTCCCTCTCTGGTATCATCGTCGCGGACATGGTCTCGGCAACTGTACCCCCACAATTACGCGGGCCCCTACCGACAACCCGCAGAGCGAGAAAACGGGACTGTATCGCCTGGACCGAGATGGAGGCGCGGGCATACATGTTTGGCGCTGTGCGAAACGAACGCGACTGGTTCGTCGATGCGTTTTTACGCGAGCTTCGTGCGCGGCCAGACTTATTCCAGGTCGTCCTCCGTTCTGAAACTGCCCCTGGTCGCAAGGTCGAAATGTTTGGATCGGGCCCCCCGAACAGCGAAGCACTGCCCGCGGTACGTGCGTATAACTTCGAGGCACCGCCATCGCCGTCGTGGGCCCCATCGAGGAGCGGCGAGTGGCAGGTACTTTTCTCCGCAACGGACGTGTTGTACGGGTCATGGGAAGGGCTGCGTGGGTACCTGGCCGATCGGCGTGACCCCGAAGGGTGGTTCTTCCGCTTCAAGACATTCCCGGTGACGTACTTTGTCATCTTGGATACTGTTCCATTCCGGGACCCGTCGGCGTTGGCGAGGAACGTCTCATGGGCTGCGCTACGCGCGCGGGGGTACGTTGAAGGCGAGTACACGCTACGCAAGTATGCGGCGGCATCGGACAAGTTGCTCGAGCAGTGTGCAGAGGAGCGGTTGGGGTGGATGCCCGAGGACACGAAGCGGGAAATACCGAAGATGGAAGATCAGATGGGTTACAGTTGGTTCGACGGATGCAATGTCGTGTGAGATTGAGAGACGAAACTTTGTGTACTAGTCCGCTATGTGTGCAATTCGAAGTTTCAGTGCGCTAAGTTGAGCCTGAGTATCATAGTAGCATGAATCATTCGCGAGGCGGTCATAGAAAATCATCCTTGCATCTCCCGATGCTAGCCATCGGTCCCTAGTTGACCCCGTTCACATACGGTACCTAACTTTGATGTACTCGAAATTCTCAAGAACATTTCTCCCCCCTCAGGTTGTTGCGGTGTCCATGGTATGCGTGCACGTCACTCCATCACGACCTTGGACTCCTTCCAACGCAGAGGGTCTCCCGGCACTTCGAACTTAGTGGCCAGACAAGCCTTCGATATCGTTTGATGCGACATGTGGCCAAGTCTCGTACGTCTTGGACTCGATGTCACGGGTCACAGTAAGCCGAAAGCCATCGATAGTACAATCGCATCAGCGAGCTCGTAACTAGCTATCTCTTGACCATTGACGGGCCCCGGGTCATGTGGCCGAGCTGGCGATAATGTCTCCGCATTCGATCAGAAACAACCCGTGATGGGCCCAGATTCGGTAGTAAATTAAAACGCAGTCTGCGCCCACATTGTACATGGCTATCAGATGATCATCTTGCAAATGTACGTCCGTTGGCGTGGTCACCCGCTTCAGGCATTGGAGAAGTGCTCATTGCAAGACGATGTGTGGGGACGAGAAGCAACCTTAAATATCCCAGAAAGGAAAGCAATGACCCCATGTCACAGCCACCCCTAGCCTGGCTGACTCAGACTCGGACCAACTTGCAATCTTTCGTTCGTTCGTTCACAATGGGCGCGTACTACGACGAGATCGAAATCGAGGATATGAGCTGGGACGAAGAAAAGGGCGTTTACCACTATCCTTGCCCTTGCGGTGATCGTTTCGAGATCTCTCGGAAGCAGCTTGCAAATTATGAGGACATCGCGACCTGTCCCAGCTGTAGCCTCATCATCCGCGTCATTTATGACCCCGTACGCAAGCATCCCAGCAGTGTGGTCGAATCCAATATTCATTGACTTTTTCCGCCACATCTTCGACAGCTCGACTTTGAAGACGAACCGCCGGACGATGAGGCACAGCCAGAGGAAAATGAGGAGGAAGAGGAGTCTCACTCGGACGGAGATCACTTTGAGGATGCCCTCGACAAGCTCACGCTCCACGAGGAATCTGGGCCCGCCATGATTTCCGTCTCAGCCTAAAAATAGCCTGCATGGCTTCCCTGCCCCTCTTTGTTGACCGCTTCCATGCAATGCGATCGAGTGCGTTCGCCCCGTGGTCTCCTTCCGCACCGGTCCACTAACATATGTCTTGGCCCTCCAGAAGACGGTATCAAAGTTGTTTTCCGACTTAGTTGACATGTTGATCTCGCGGCGCACTTTCACGACGAAGACTGGAAGCTAAGCGTGTATACTATGTGATTGATCTGCGTTACTCTTTGCTCCTCTCCTAAATAATCCCTCCGTCCAGCGTTGTTGGACACAGGCAACAGAATCCAGAGGCCGAATCTGTTGTTATAGTTCCTTGCAGGGAGTTGGACAGGCATTTCTCTCTAGAGAGATTTCGTTCTGTTGATTCTGGTACTTCCGTAGGGTTCAGAGCAACGAACCGAGTCGTGGAGCGTCACGGTGTCGCCAGGCTTCCTGATGGCGACTGTAAGGTCCGGGTTTGGTAAGGGAAAGATACTTTCTGCGTCAGCGAAAGTTGACATCGAGAGCGTCCGAGTATCTCACATGCCGCGATCGTCTGATTCAGCTTCGGTGATGCTGAATAGTGCTTGCATCTTTCCTTTCGCCCTTCACCGGATCGTTGATACTGGCACACTTAGATTTAGTGAGCACGAGATCTCTAAGGTTATGTCAACACGTTGGTGCAGGGCGCTTGAAAACTTGACGAATGCATCTTTGATGTACCGGTAACCGCGGCCCGCCCCCGTCCGGCTGCATCATGGACATGTGGAAATTCGACGCTTGCTCGCGTCGAGGACCAGCCAGTCGTTCTCTATTTACCACTTTGCGCGTGAGCACTGCGAACGACAACCTCGATGTAAGTTGGATAATGCAGGAGTCACGGGCATCAGCTGTTGAAACGTTGATCGACGACCCGAGATATTATACGAGGCGCTACTGTGTGCTTCCCAGACTTGGAGAATAAATGAATAACTATTGCGTGTGTCCATTCCATCTATTCTAAATACACGCTCTGGGTTCTAGATCACCGCGAGCAACCCCGATACTATTCACCCTGTTGCTTTGCGGGATACAATAGAGATACAATTAATGGCAATTGGGGCCACACGTTGCATCACGGGGTTCATTACGGTTCGTACGTCTTGACGTATGCTTCCAACGTAAGCAGCCCATCGATCTTTGCAAGCTTTATCAGCTAGAAGTCATCGGTGAGACCATCAAAATCATACCTCCTTTGGCTCAGACAATTTGATTTTGCAGAGCCAACCTAGTTCTCGCAGTTCAGGGCATAAACTATTTTCAAGTGTTGGATGCTTACCTTCATCGTCCGGGGAACGGTTCACCAGGCCAGGTTCGCTGTCGAGTCTTTGGTTTACCCCCACAATCTCACCCGAGATGGGAGCATACTACATGACAACCTTCAGTATTTTGACTTGGCATAAAGGGATCCACTTAAACGATATCGGAAGCGGCCTTGACACTTTCCACGGCACCAACCCTTTCTGCGAGCGAAAAGTTTCGTTTCAGCCGCATTATTTCCCCTAGGCAAATGACCCTGAACGTGCGTCTAAACGAGGCTCACCTCCTTTGGAGATTTTTGACCCTACGGTAGGGAGCTCGACGAAAACGACGTCTCCGAGACTTTGTTGAGCGTGCTCCGTGATAGCAATTGTACCCAAACCCGTAGCATCGTCGAAGGCGACGGACTCATGTTCTTCTGTGTACTTTTTCGCTGGTTAAAGCGTGTGTTACTTGATGGCCAAAACGACTCGGAGCATGAGTATCACGCACTAACAATGGTCCGATGGGCAGGGAGACGGAAGACCGGCGGGACACAAGGTCTTGTAGCTCGCAGAGGGAGTGAAACTCGGGCACGAGCGACTTGGCGGACGACGGAAAACATGGCTGAGGTTGTCCGTTGCTACCTGGGAGTCGACGAGGAAAGAGAAGGAAACGGCACGAGACAAGTCGTCAGTTCAATATCCGTATTTGGTCACCCGCATGGAGCCGACGGTGGTTCGCCCTTGAAGTAGCACAACACCCTCCAGTCATCATCCAAATCGAAAGCAAGTCCGTGGTAGTATCATACACATGGTTGTATCCCATTTATGACTCGAAATGTCTTTGTTGGTCACTGCCGTCTGGAGTTCACCTTTCTGGGTCCAAGCAATCGGGTGGCGATGGTGCATCATTGTCGCCAACGCTGTCCACGTCGTGACAGCGTCCATCTGCATGTCGGTGTCACCGAAAGCACAAAGTCATGTCAAGTGTGATTGGCTGCGGGGATATGGATTTGTCCGTGTTTGCCCACCTTCCAAAGGAGGGATCTTGACTTGGCCTCATTGCCGACAACGACAACCATGGCGGAAAGAACGAATCCCAACATGCTCTTTGCAAACTTCAACCAGGATTACTCGTATGTTGAATACTACCCATCCGCTTTGCTTGCTCATTTGTTGTTGGTAGATGCATATCAGTTGGCACTCGTAAAGGTTATAGCATCACCAATTGCGATCCTTTCGGAAGAGTGTATACCATGAGTGCGTCCGCGGTGCTCTGTCTTGTAACAGACATTCCAAGTGAACGGTGTAACCTCAGATGATGGCGCGCGCGGAATCGTGGAGATGCTCTTCTGCACCTCGCTCATCGCCCTCGTTGGCGCTGCAGATCAGCCCCAATCCAGCCCACGGAAGTTGCAGATCGTAAACACAAAGGTGCGCAGGCATATCTGATCTCAATCCATTTCCATCCGACTTCCTCGCGTCCTAGCGTCAATCAATGATTTGCGAGCTTCTTTTCCCTTCATCCATCCTTGCCGTCAAGCTGAACCGTAAAACGCTTGTGATTGTTCTCGAGACCGAAATTTACATCTATGATATATCCAATATGCGTCTTTTACACGTTATCGAAACTGCACCCAATCCCGACGGTAAATATATAATGCTATTCGTGTCGACACTCTCCCTCACTTGTTTCGCTCAGCCATATGCGCGCTCTCCCCAAACGCGGAGAACTCGTACCTCGCATACCCTTCACCCATCCCATCACCCTCGACATCGGCCTCCGCGTCGACGTCTCCCCCTAGTGCACCACAGCAACCAGCAACCGGAGATGTCCTTCTGTTTTCGACGACGACATTAACCCTCACGAACATCATCCGCGCACACAAATCACCGCTCTCTGCGCTGGCCATCTCCCCATCAGGCACCCTCCTCGCAACAGCATCCGACAAGGGTACCGTCATCCGCGTGTGGAGTATTCCCGGCGCGGAGCGGCTGTGGCAGTTCCGAAGGGGCACGCGAGAAGCCAGGATCTATAGCATGTCGTTCAACGCCGTGGGGAGTCTACTAGCCGTCAGCTCTGCCCACGACACCGTCCATATATTCAAGCTCGGTTCTCGACAAGGACCAGGGAGTAACACAGGCACCAAGAAAGACCGACCATCGAGTCCGATGGAGTCTGTGGACAGCAGAGACCCCGAAGATGGCCGGACGGGCGACTACGATTCGTTCGTGGACGAGCGAAAGAAGAGTAGCAGCGTGTCTTCGGTGATTCGACGGCGGTCGATGCATTTGACCAAGTCAATCTCGACATCTGTTGGAGGGTATCTGCCCAACACACTCACGGAACTTTGGGAGCCGGCGCGTGATTTTGCGTTTTTGAGGCTACCGACAAGTGGGGCTCGGTGCGTGGTTGGGTTGAGCGGGTAAGTGACATCCTGTACCTGGTCTGGTTCGTTGACGTTGACCGGTTACTCATGATTTGATTGCGGTATGTCGTTCGTTTGGGTGCGCCTTTTGTCGGTATGCAGCACGCTCCCGCAAGTGATGGTGATCTCCTCCGAGGGTTATTTCTACGCCTACAACATCGACCTGGAGAACGGCGGGGAATGTACGCTGATGAGACAGTATAGTCTCGTCGACGCGGATCCGAGCGGAATGGACTGAGGCTAGCAAGACTTGGGATTTTCTCGTGTGGTTTCCAGAGCTGTTTCGCGGTTGTCGGTGTTGTCGGTCGTGCATATCTTTTCTTCTTCTTTACCTCCTTGATGTTTTCTTTCTTCTCGATGTCGTTCTTACCACGCACACGTAGTTGGCACAGAAGAAATCAGGTTGGGTGTGATAATCGCCGAGGCGCTCCTCACAGTTGTCCCATGATATTACCTACTGTGTTTGAGGCTAGTGCACGCTGCACGGTACTTTGCCAAGCGTCCGGTCAGACCCGACGGGAAGCTGAAGCTTTGAAGGCTCTGCCAAGCAAGCAAGTACCCATTCTACAACTCGATGGTCACGGTTGACTGACACTCACTTTTGTGTGCACCTCTCGTTTAGGCGCCACTGAAACGTGAGTTCAGCCGGCCCATTCCTGCCCCGGACGTCGACTTGCTTGATATCACAACACGGATCTGCACGTTTTCGGAGGTCTTGCAGGTATATACTGTACCTCTTCGGTGTGGCGCATCCATGGAAAGACTGCCAATACCATCACGCCGTTGCCTATTGACGGACACACGCCCCTACCGAAAAAGGTGATCAAAGAGCTTGATCGTTTTCCAGTCACATCGCCTCGAGGAGTATAGACTTGGTCAACGGTTTCCCCTTGGGGATAAACGTGTAAATCGAGCAGGTGCACGTTTCACACACGGGTACGTATGCATGGCAAGGGTGCTTTGAGCGCTCGTATTCATAAGCGTCTCGATCTTGGCGTAACCTCTCCGAAGACCAACAGGGTATCTGGTGCTGCAGCATGACAAACTGTCTTACCAGCATGCCGTCAATTGCTCCCATCCCAGCGACTGCGCATGACGCGCCAGCCCTTTCCTATCCCGTTCTGCTCGGGATACTGTAATAACAGCTTGGCAGGATGAGTCAGATACATCGATCATTGACTCGGGTCACGGATTGGGGCAGGTTACGCAGGCAGCCGGACCCAACGCGTACGCCTTCTAGTACTTTCCTTTGCACTGGAATGCTGATCCACAGGCACTGTTACATTCACTGACTCGACAATAGCCATGGATTTCAGTTTATAAGCCCATCTGCTGACCTTCACTCCTCAAATCCTCTTCCGATAACTCTCCATCTCTCAGTACAAGTGTTCAAGTCTTAAACAACATGCCGGAGCAAATCACTTACTATCATGATACCCTCAAGGTAAGGTACTAGAACGTCTTTGAGACCACGAACGCTAATCGCACATGATACAAGTTATCGCCTTTCTGCCTCAGGGTATGATGATCCATTTGTCGTGCTAGACAGGGTTCTGATCACGCCAAACGCGTGCTTTGCAGGTCGAAATCGCTTTGCAAGAAACCGGAGCGTCGTATACGTCACACGGCTTTGACATTTACAACAAACCAGCGTGGTTCGCGCAAGTTAATCCGCTGACTGGAAAGGTAAGCGACGAAACCCGCTGTCCGCGATGAACGCAGCGCTCAAGCGTCCCTGCTTTGGGTAGATTCCTGCTATCACCTACGGAGGGCCCAACGTCCCACCCGAAGAACCATCCCCACTGTCGTTCAAGATCACAGAGTCGTTCGTCATCCTCGAGTTCCTTGCTGATCTGTTCCCGAACTCTGGCCTCCTCCCGCCCGTGTCCGACCCGACTGCGCGTGCCCGCGCGCGGTTCTTCATCGATGTCGTCGTGCGCAACGTGGAGGCACCCTTGTTCGAAATTAGAAATAACGCCCCAGGAGCTGTTGAGAGGCTAATCGAAGGTTTGGAGAAAATTCAGGCGTTGCTTCCGGATCCGGATGCAGCTGAAGGAGGGGAGTACGCTATCGGAAAGGGCTTTACGAACGCGGACTGTGCGATCGCGCCCCTGTTTGGATTCCTTGAGCTTGCCGCCAGGACAGACCTCGGGCAATTCGAGCCTGGGACGGGGAAAAAGCTTGGGGAGGCGCTGGCAGCGGTGAAGTTTGATAGGTTGAGGAGGTATAAGAAGGCGTTGTGGGAGAGGGAGAGCGTGAAGAAAGTGATTGATCTCGTGAGTTACCTCTGCTGGTGATTTCGGTGGATACTGACCCTTTTTTTTGGTATTCAGGAGCGCCTGGAGGGCGTATGGAGGGCTAGGTTCCCTCGCGAGTGAAGAGAGATCTCGTGGCGCGTATGTACTCAAGTAAAGTTAATTTCGTTCGTGGCTTGTACTCGCAACGTTAGTAAATGTCTGGGTGGCCTCCAACTTTGAATTTCGTCGACACGTCGGATCATGACCGTTGGCCTCTTGAATGCCGGAAGCCCACGCCAGTGGAGACTGCCAGTGGAACAGACTGTAATCTGGAGGTGAACCCGGATCCAGAGGATTGGAATCTTACAGCGCCACTTGGGAATGCTGTCAAAGAACTTTCAGAATGCGGTCGGGTTCGAAGGAAATCACAACCCCCGAAATCAGGACGAGACGCAATTATATTGAAACCTTTTTTTGCCTCATGGTAATTCCATAGATAAAAGTTCGATCAAGAAGGCATGTTAGCATGGTGTTTGCCGATCAATCAATTCCGTACGAACGGGAAACACCAGTGCTTGCTCAGGATCATGCTGTAGCATAGCAAAGTGGTATTCCGCTGGCACCGGGGACCAGGTGACCTGCCTTATGCTGGACTTCCTTTGTACGGCCGTAGGCATGCTGGTTGGCCGTCCGTCGTTCTGGCAGGACTAGATACCCCCGGTTTGCCCGGTATCGTATAGACGAATAGGAAGTGGTAGAACCGTTCCACGGAACGAGTGGACCGAGGGAAATCCAAGGAATTGCTCTATGACTGAGCATCGCGAACCTACACGCCGGTGGCAGTAGACCGTAACCAGTGGGTGGTAGGACTGATCCGCCGACTGGCTTGATGGACGTAGGACCCTTACCAATCAGTATGTGACCCACAAGCTAACGACCTCCATTTTCTATCTTTGGCTGGCGCAAGGTGGCAAAGATTAAATCTGGTCAGACTGGTCAGTTCTATGTTGCTCGCTTCCATCGATAATCGAGATGATACTACCCCAACCTGCTCTTAGCACGGTCGTCCAGTGCGGGTTTGGTCTCTTGCAAGGCAACCACTTCAGCAGCGCGCAACAGTTCGCTGATCTCGGCAAGTTCAGAGCCGGATCGAATCTCGAATGCCTTGACCGCTACGAAGAACACGTCACAAAGAAAACATAGGGATGGCGAGACATGTGCATTGCATGCACTAGAGATGGTCGTAAAAGGAAAGGATTTCAAATGGTGGCAGGGATTCTGAAGTTTGGTTCAGCCGACTGAGGGGACGCTGGGATGATGCTCACAGTACTTGTCGCATCGCTCGTGGAGAAGGCAGACTCCTATGATGCCACACTGACAATCCGGGGGAAGTACGGCGGCTACCAGGGACTTTCAAGTCCCAGTTATACAAAAGCATTCCTTTGTTTTTCTACGCGACCACCAACCGAAGCTCTCAAATTGCCTGTGATAGCGTCGTCAAATGACAGGTCTTTGTGGATGCGTGAGAACTCACAAGTCGTTTGTTTACTCATGTTTGAAACGGAAGGCGTTGAGTAAGCTGAGCTCGTCCAACTTGAAAGAAGTTGTCCTCGTCTTCCACAACGGAGACGACAGCGTCGGACAACCAACTTTGGTTTTACTTCCATCCATTCTCCTCTCTTTGCTTTACTTCTTTTCTTCCATCTTTGTAGCATAATCTCGCCAAAATGTCGGGTCGACCCGCTGGAAAACCAGACCTTTCTGGATACAACTACGGCGCCATCTCCTCCCTTGTCCTCACAGCCGACCGCTCTGCACTTCCACGACGCGACAAGGAACCAGATGGTGCGCCAACCTCCCTCGCAGGTCGAATTGACCCCAAAGAAATGGGCTCGCGCGTCCAACGGGCCGCCCCAAAAGACATTGAAAAGAAGAAGAAAAAGGCTGGAGACGCTGGCAGACACGACGCCCTCGAAAAGGCAGCATCGACGAAGCGCCGTACCGAGGCTGGGTTTGGGTTTACCGACATCATTGAGGCAACTCAGGACGTCGAGGGATTGACATACCGACCGCGGACCGCAGAGACACGGGAGGTATACGAGTTCATGTTGTCCGCCGTGCACCAGACCCTTGGCGACCAAGCTCAGGATATCATTCGCAGCGCTACGGATACCGTGCTAGAGTCACTCAAAAACGAGAACATGAAGGACTTCGACAAGAAAAAGGAGATCGAGGATATCTTGGGTGGTATTTCCAACGACACGTTCTCCCAACTCGTTGCCCTATCGAAGAAGATAACTGACTACGGTGCCGAGGACGAGAAAATAGTCGACCCAGACATGGAGCGGAAAGACGCCGAGATTGATGAAGAAATTGGTGTTGCGGTTGTCTTCGATGAGGAGGAGCAGGATGAGGAAGATGAGGAGGGCTACGAAATTCGGGACGAGACTGACGATGAAGAGGAAGAAGGCGAGGAGGCGAAGGAAGAAGGCGAGGAGGCGAAGGAAGAAGGCGAGGAGGCGAAGGAAGCAGGCGAGGGGGAGCAAGATGCCGGCGCCGATGAGCTCGTTATCGGTGGGTCTTCTGCTGCTTCTCGGGCGGGGAAAGCCAAAGCAGATAAGGACGTCGTTTCTCCACACACCATTGATGGTTTCTGGGTACAGCGGCAGATATCCGAAGTTTACCCGGACCCGGTCACAGCTGCAGACAAAGCCGCCGCAGTGCTCTCCATCCTTGGCTCAGAGTCGGGTTTGCGCGACTGCGAGAACCAGCTGATGGAGCTGTTCGAGTACCAGAGCTTTCACGTCATCACGAAGTTCTTAAAGAACAGGGACGTCATAGTCTGGTGTACCAAGTTGATGCGGAGCGATGCAGACGAACGGGTGAACGTAGAGGTGGCAATGCGGGAGAAGGGTGTTGGGTGGATTCTGAGGGACCTAGCAGGAGACCGCCAAGCTAAGAGGACTCGCGACGATGCTATGGATGTCGACGTCAAAGAGGCTACTGCGGCTGTGCCCAAGACAGCAACCCTCGCGCCCGGTTCTACGGTTCAACCGAAGATGGCTGTTGATCTCGAAAGTATGGCGTTTAGTCAGGGAGGGCACTTGATGTCGAACAAAAAATGCAAACTTCCCGACGGGTCTTTCAAGCGTTCTCGGAAGGGCTTCGAGGAAATTCACGTTCCCCCGCCGAAGAAACACGTCGGGAGTGAGGACGAGCTTGTTCCTATGGCCAAGTTGCCTGAGTGGGCGCGGGCTGCATTCACGGTTCCAAAGCTCAATCGGGTGCAGAGCAAGTTGTTCCCTGTCGCTTTTGGCACGGACGAACCATTACTCCTTTGCGCACCGACCGGTGCCGGAAAGGTGAGTATATCGATCGCGCCTTAAAGCCGTCTCTCATAGGGTGCACCCAGACCAACGTTGCAATGTTGACCATTCTCAACGAGCTGGCAAAGTACAGAGATGAAGAGACAGGCGCATTTGCGCTCGACCAGTTTAAGATCGTCTATATTGCCCCTATGAAAGCCCTCGTACAAGAGATGGTTGGCAACTTTACCTCTCGTCTTACCTCCGCTTATGGTGTCAAAGTCGGCGAGCTGACCGGCGATTCTCAAATGACGAAGCAGCAGATCTCAGAGACCCAAATTATCGTAACGACGCCGGAAAAGTGGGACGTTATCACTCGCAAGAGCACAGACACCAGCTATACAAATCTTGTTCGCCTTATGATCATCGACGAGATCCATCTATTGCACGACGAGCGTGGTCCTGTCCTGGAGAGCGTTGTCGCGCGTGCTATTCGGAGGATGGAGCAGAGTGGCGACTACGTTCGCCTTGTTGGGCTGTCCGCGACGCTCCCCAACTACCAAGACGTGGCTACGTTCCTCCGCGTGGACGAGTCGAAAGGACTCTTCTACTTTGACGCCTCCTACCGTCCGTGTGGACTCCAACAACAGTTCATCGGTGTCACTGAAAAGAAAGCTATCAAGCGATTCCAGGTAATGAACGAAGTCTGCTACGAGAAGCTCCTTGACCAGGCGGGGAAGAACCAAACCCTCGTCTTCGTCCATTCTCGCAAGGAAACTGCCAAGACAGCTCGGTTTATACGCGACATGGCTATTGAAAAGGAGACGATCACCCAATTTGTCCGACCCGACTCTGCTACGCGGGAGATTCTGACAGAGGAAGCGGGGAATGTCAAGGATAGCAATTTGAGGGACCTACTTCCGTTTGGATTTGCGATCCATCACGCGGGTATGTCGAGAGAGGATAGGACCCTTGTCGAGGAGCTTTTCGCGGACGGTTCCGTGCAGGTACTGGTGTGCACAGCGACCCTCGCGTGGGGTGTCAATCTACCCGCACACACCGTCATCATTAAGGGAACGCAAATATACAACCCCGAGAAGGGACGGTGGGTGGAGTTGTCTTCCCAAGACGTCCTCCAGATGCTTGGACGCGCCGGACGGCCGCAATACGACACTTACGGCGAAGGCATTATCATCACGAATCACTCGGAGCTTCAGTATTACCTATCGCTTATGAACCAGCAGCTACCCATCGAATCGCAGTTCGTGTCCAAATTGGCGGATAATTTGAATGCGGAGATTGTACTTGGGACGGTCAGGAATCGCGATGAAGCGGTGCAATGGTTGGGATACACGTATCTGTCAGTTTTTTTTCGTTTCGCTCGTATATTTTTCCCACTTCTGACCTTTTTCGCTAGATACGTGCGTATGCTCAAGTCTCCTGGGCTGTACGGAGTCGGAGTCGACTACCAGGACGACGACAACGGCCTGGTTCAGAAACGTGCCGATATCGTCCATTCTGCCGCGGCCCTCCTTGAGAAATGTCACCTCATCAAGTATGAGCGCTCTTCCGGTCGATTCCAGAGCACAGAACTGGGCCGTATTGCATCGCATTATTATGTGACTCATAGCTCGATGGCGACGTATAACCAGCACCTGCGGCCGACAATGTCGACTCTGGAACTGTTCCGGGTGTTTGCGCTCTCAAACGAGTTCAAGTTGTTACCTGTGAGTATTACACGAGGTCTTTCTTTTGGATCGGCTCACTCACATCTGTGTCTCAAGGTGCGACAAGAGGAGAAGCTCGAACTTGCGAAGCTATTGGAACGCGTACCTATCCCCGTCAAGGAAAGCGTCGACGAACCTGCCGCCAAAATTAACGTGCTTCTGCAAGCATATATATCCCAGCTCAAGCTTGATGGTGCGTTCTTTTTCATTTCATTTATTGTCATGACATTTATACCTACGGCTTTGTTTAGGATTTGCTTTGGTTGCGGACATGGTGTTCGTGCAGCAATCAGCCGGACGCATATTACGTGCCATGTTCGAAATCTGTCTCAAGCGAGGATGGGCTGTACCAGCCCGGGCATGTCTTGGATTGTGCAAGATGGTAGAGCGACGGATGTGAGTCCAGTTGTCTCAGCTTCATCGTCCTTTTATACCTGACTGATGGTACTAGGTGGGGCTCGATGACGCCGCTTCGCCAGTTTAAGGGCGTGCCCCAGGAAGTAATCAGGAAGGCCGAGGGTAAACAATTTGTGTGTCTACTTGTGCACGATGTCGCTGAGTGAGGCGCTGATACATTTGTTTGGTTATTCTAGCCATGGTACCGGTACTTCGATCTGAACCCGCCTGAGCTTGGAGAACTCATCGGCATTCCTAACGCCGGTCGCCTAGTTCATCGACTCGTCCACAACTTCCCTAAATTGCAGTAGGTGTTTATTTTTCTTTGCACTGAAGGCGACCTTGACTGAGCTTCTCAGACTGCAAGCGCAAGTACAACCTATCACTCGTTCCCTCCTTCGTATCGACCTATCCATTGTCCCCGATTTCCGCTGGGATGAAAAGATACACGGCGGTGCCGAGACGTTCTTTATTCTCGTCGAGGACGTCGATGGCGAGATCATCCTCTTCCACGATACATTCGTCCTACGTCAGCGGTATGCGGAAGATGAGCACAATGTCACCATCACCGTCCCGATGTTCGAGCCCGTCCCTCCCAATTACTACATCTCAGTACTATCGGATAGATGGTTGCACGCAGAGACAAGACTGCCTATCTCGTTCAAGCACCTCATTCTCCCTGAAAAATTTCCACCTCCGACACCCCTCCTCGAGCTCCAACCTCTACCCCTCTCTGCATTGCACAACAAAGAGTTTGAGGCGATCTACTCGAACACGATCCAGACGTTCAACAAGATTCAAACGCAGGTGTTCCAAGCGCTCTACACCTCTGACGAGAATGTGTTCGTTGGTGCTCCCACAGGGAGTGGAAAGACGATCTGCGCCGAATTCGCGCTGCTCAAGCTGTGGAATAAGAAGGACGACTCGAGAGCGGTATGTGTGGAGCCGTACCAAGAGATGGTCGATCAACGTGTTGCGGAGTGGCGTCGCAAGTTTAGTGGTGTACAGGGTGGGAAAGAGATCGTGAGTTTAACGGGCGAGACGAGCGCGGACTTGCGTTTGCTGGAGAAAGGTGATGTCATTGTGTGTACGCCGAGTCAAGTGAGTGTTCGGAATGATTTTCTTATCCGTTTGATAACTGACTATCGACAGTGGGACGTTCTCTCACGTAGATGGCGTCAGAGGAAGAACGTGCAGACGATTGCCTTGTTTATTGCCGATGAGGTTCAACTTATTGGCGGGGAAGTAGGTCCGACGTACGAAGTAATCATTTCGAGGACGCGGTACGTCTCTGCACAGACCGAAATCAAGACTCGTATCGTTGCCTGTGGTGTATCGCTTGCAAATGCCCGAGATCTCGGAGAGTGGATAGGCGCTCCATCGCATGCCATTTTCAACTTCTCGCCAAGGTAAGCAAGCCGGGCGAGGGTGGTCTGTGCATCACTCACGATTTGTTTAGTTCGCGACCTCTTGACATGGACATCCATCTCCAAAGCTTCACTATTCCTCACTACCCTTCATTGATGATCGCCATGTCCAAGCCGGCATACCTTGCCATCGTGGAGTACGCTCCAACGAGGCCTGTCATTGTGTTTGTTTCATCGCGACGCCAGTGCCGCCTGACCGTAGACGACCTTCTGTTGCACTGCACCGCTGACGATAACCCCGACCGGTTCCTAAACATAGACGAGGCGGATTTGCAACCGCACCTCGACCACATCAGCGACCAGGGTCTGGTCGAGTGTTTGAAACACGGCATCGGATATTACCACGAGGCACTGAATAAACAAGACAAAGTTATCGTGGAGCGCTTGTTCGAGTCCGGTGCGATCCAAGTTTTGGTGGCTTCCAAAGTATGTCTTTTTCCTTTACCGTTTTGAAGAGATTTAACTCGAAACCATTGGATAGGATACGGCGTGGAGTCTCCCGGTGGCGAGTTACATGGTCATCATCATGGGGGTGCAATTCTTTGAGGGCAAGGAGCACCGATATGTGGATTACCCCGTCATGGACGTGCTACAGATGATGGGCAGAGCTTGTCGTCCGAGGGAGGATGAGCGCAGTCGGTGCGTGCTGATGTGTCAGCAGACGCGCAAGGACTTTTACAAGAAATTCTTGTCGGAGGGACTGCCGATCGAGTCCCATCTACCAACGCACCTTCTCCATGACTACTTCTTGGCTGAGATTGCGGTTAAGACCATCGAGAACAAACAGGATGCCATGGTGAGTGCCAAATTCACAATTGTTTTGCGAGGTCGCTCACAAAGGGGTTTATCATAGGATATTTTGACATGGTCGTACTTCTATCGCCGGATGACTCAGAACCCGAACTACTACAATTTGCACAATGTCAGTCATCAGGCACTGTCCGACCATCTATCGGAACTGGTGGAGAACACGTTGCAAGATCTCGTGAACTCGAAATGTATTGCGATTGGTGAGTTGGTACATATGGTGGTTACTACTTGACTGCTCAATAACTTTACAGAGGACGAAATGGATGTCTCCGCGCTTAACCTCGGCATGATAGCGGCTTACTACAATATTTCTTGTAAGTGATGATTTATGCTATGGTAAACACGTCGTTAACTGTGCCCCTCAGACGTCACTGTCGAGGTCTATACGCTATCGCTAAAAGAACGCACGAAATTGAAAGGCTTGCTCGAAGTCGTATCGTCATCTGCAGAGTTTGAGACGATCCCGATTCGCCGTCACGAGGACATCGTTCTCCGTCGCATATACGACCGTCTACCCGTCAAGCTTGAGCGGGCAGATTTCGAAGCACCGCACTTCAAGACGTTCCTCCTCCTGCAAGCACACTTTTCACGCATCCAACTGCCGCCCGACCTCGCTGCTGACCAAGTGTTGGTTCTCGAGAAGGTGCTGAACCTGCTTTCGGCTTGCGTGGATGTCATGTCATCGAATGCAT
Source organism: Xerocomellus dryophilus (assembly GCA_038089495.1). Lineage (NCBI taxonomy): Eukaryota > Fungi > Basidiomycota > Agaricomycetes > Boletales > Boletaceae > Xerocomellus > Xerocomellus dryophilus. The sequence goes on from JBBPKY010000091.1 coordinate 45,809, forward strand.
GGTTGAATGCACTAGGAGCAATGGACCTGTCGCAGATGTGCGTGCAAGCAATGTGGGAGACGGATTCGCCGTTGAAACAAATACCACATTTTGAGTCCGAGGTACGTCTCACGATTTTGATTTTGATTACTGCGGGGGTTGATCACCCGCTTAGGTCATCAAACGATGCAAGGAGGCAGGCATCGAGTCTGTGTACGACATTATGGAAATGGAAGACGACAAACGAAACGAGCTGCTGCAGATGGACGTCAGACAGATGTACGTTGTGGGATCTACTCCTATGCCACGCATGCTGAGTTTGTTTGTTATGTGACAGGCGAGACGTGGCCAAGTTCGTCAACTCGTACCCGACGCTCGACGTTTCATACGAGCTTGCCAAGGGAGACTACACTGCCGGCGCGCCTATCTTTATTAAAGTCGTGCTGTCTCGGGACGCTGACGAAGAGGATCTTGACGACCAGACCGTCGTTGCTCCGTTCTACCCTGTGAAAAAGATGGCCAACTGGTGGGTCGTCGTCGGTGAGCCAAGCACGCGGCAGCTGCACGTCATCAAGCGTGTTACCATCAGCAAGAGTCTCGCCGTCAAACTCGAGTTCACGTTACCCAAGGGCACGCATTCGCTGAAGTTGTACGTGATCTGCGACTCTTACGTCGGCGCGGACCACGACCTGGGCCTGGATCCGATTGAAGTCGCCGAGGGGGAGGAAAGCGACAGCGATGAGGAAGAGGATGACAGTGGGGATGATGCGATGGAGGAGTGAGGCGGTCGGCGATCAAATCCTCGTACTGTATTTTCTGCATGTCGACGTAGTGTTTGTTTTTTTCGCTGCTTCAGTTCGTAACCTATCATTTACTCGAAGATCTCCTAAAAAGAGCTGTTCGATTGTCGCACCGCCAGGCAACTTCCCAGTTTGTGATTTTGTAATTAGTACTGGGGTAAACTCCTAATTCGACCTCATACTAAATCCGATCCTGGCCTCGGGCATCTGTCAGAACAATTATTACTGTTGTCGTCAACGAAGTGTCAGAACAATTATTACTGTTGTCGTCAACGAAGTGATGATGGGGTCGGCTGGGCTCCCGGCCGGCCCATTGACCAGTGGCCCGGGCACAGTACAAAAGGACTCGAGTCGGAACACGCTCCAACCGCAGTTAGGTAAGCCGGCAGGTCCAGGTGGCGGCCGCGTCGTCTGCCAAGTTTGCAGCGGTGGGCCCAGGCCCGATCCGCATCAAAAAGTTGAGCACCACCAGGTACACCGTGTTCAAATCATCTAGAGAGCTGCCAATTATATTCCGACAGCTCGATTCGTCAACCCAAAAGTGGCTTTTAGCCTGCTTTTTCAAGTTCGAACCATGGTTACTACGCCGAGTCTCTACGCATGTCACAAAGGTTGCCTTCGGTGAGTTGCGATGGACATTGTCGTGTTTGTGCCGCTGATAGTTACAGCATCCTGTGGATCACAAAAGAAATTCCGAGCGTAGAGACACACTGCACAGCAAGGTGTTGTCATAAGAAATCTAGAAGAACAACCGAGTTATGGCCCTTGTGATCCTGTGCTGATCCTGTGGCTTCCTCGAACATGTGGCGATTGTATAAGCATTGACCGCAAGGGCGACGCTCTTCCAACCCGCCCACCATGAGTTCCTCAGGTCACTCTAATGTGGCTCGTAACCGCAAGTCGGCACCGTGCCGTCTCTACAGTCAAGGGCATTGTCGCTTTGGAGACAAGTGCAAGTTCAGTCATGAAGGGGATGTACCGGTGAACTCACTCTTGTACTGTCTATAAGCGCCGAATATTGACCTTCACGATATTACTCCAGCCTGCTGGGAAGGATACACATTCGGATCAGCCGGTAGGTCGCTTTAACTCATAGCATGCATTGGCCCTACTGAACGCTCTTGTCAGCATCAGCGCCAACACCGCGATTTCGCTTCCTCAGAGTCGCCCTCGAGTCTTCTTTCCCACAATACCTCTGATGCTCGCCCCAGACCCAAGCGTGGGGAGATTCCCTGCCGTGCTTGGAAGGCTGGGACTTGTACCAAAGGGTCCAAGTGTTGGTTTAATCACGATATTGATGTATGTTTCCTGTTTCTTCAAAGGAATTCATGTGATATTTAACCATAGGTACAGAAACCAGCGCTCGAATCCTTCAGATTGCACAAACAGAAACACTTTGCTACATCATGTCCAGCGCCACTCCCGATGGAGCAAGGCCCTTCCGCCCCTTCAAGTACACATTCGCCACGTGCAGAGCATGACCTGCTGGAAGCCGAGCGTGTTCGGGCGCAAGAGGCCGAAGCTGCTGCTGCTCGTGAACGTGCAAGCACCATTGTCAGAGAGGAAGCAGCCAAAACGATCAGTCATGTTGTCTTTGGCTCTATCGTGACGTACAGTGCGGGGCTCGACGTTCCCAACCTGATAACAGGTTTCGAGACATGCACGTTACGTGTCGGAAACCTTCCTCTCGATGTGAAGGAGGATGATATCCATGCCTTACTCAGGGGTCAGGGCTTAGATGTCAACCAATTCCACTTGGTGATCAAGAAAGGGTCGGGTCGTAGGCTCGAAGCACACATTGTCACAGACATTGCTGCTGGACGGGCACTTGCCTTGGGTCTCGACGGCGCCGAATTTCAAGAGGAAACTCTAGCGGTTGAAATGTCCGCTACCAACTCCCTTGATGGTATGAGCGCTGCAGCTGGCCAAAGTTCCGAAATCCTGACTATATCCTGGCGTACCCCCTCCGCGCGCTATATCGCGGAGTATGTGGATATTGCTGCAGCCAATGCCAAGGTTGAAGAACTCAACCGCTCCGTTTATGGAGGTCGTCGAATCAAAGTCGAGATGAACGCTCAACCCCGTGGTCGCTTCGTGCCCAACCTGCGACTTAATGCGATTAAAATCAACAATCTTCCGCCCTCTGTTACTGATGAGGATGTCATTGGATTCACGGGCTCGATGTCCGTCAAGCGACTACCCATCGGTGCTGCCTTTGGCATTATGCATACCGTTGAGCAGGTTGCTAGGCTCCTTCAGGCCGATATTGCGCGGGCCGTTCCAGGAGGACTCAGGAAATTCGACGATCCTCCTAGCACCTGTAACATGGAGGGTGTCGTTTCTGCACGTGCTCACTTTTCCTCGTGGGATGAGGCCCACACCGCTTCCACGCTTCTCTCTGATAAGCGATATGGCAATCAGCCTGTTTGGCTCCGACTTCCCGATCCAATGCACTTCACGCTGGTTGTTCCTGTGGACCAGTACAAGGCTCAGAAGGCACAGTGGAATTCCCTTTTGAGCTCGATCAAGGACAGGAGAGCCTGCACACTCAATGTGCACGACTCTGGCAACATTGTTCGCATCCGACTTTCCGGCTCAGTTAAGGAAGCAACGGGTGCCTTGAAGGTGAGGGTCGAGAATCTGGCGAGGGGAGACAAAGTGGACGGTTGGCATCGGGCATTGGGCATTCCCGGCAATCCGTTCCTCTCCCGCGTCCATTCGGAGACTGGCGCATACCTGCGCGCCGACTGGAAACGGCAATCCTTGAAGGCCTACGGGACGTCAGGAGCCGTCGATCAGGCTCGCGAGATGATCAAGAACGAGCTCGACAGGCTTGCTTCTTTGGACTACACCGTCACCCTCGCGCGGAATTCTGTGGGCTTCTTTGTCAGAGAAGGGATCCAGCAGCTGAAGGAGACACTCGGAGAGAACAACGTCAGGTTCGCAATGTCCTCTAGAAAAATAACCGTTTCAGGCGGCGAAGAAGCACGGCACGCTCTAGATCGTCTTATCACGCTGTCTCATAAAGGCAGTTGTGGCCTCCCCAATGCATCGCAAGATAGCCAGACTTGCCCAATTTGCTACGACAGTGTCTCTTCTCCGCATCAACTGGGTTGTGGCCATACGTACTGCGTCGCATGCCTCCGCCATTTCATTTCGTCGGCTCTCGAATCGGATCAATTACCTCTGACTTGCCTTGGAGATGAAGCTCGGTGTCGCGTTCCGGTCGCCATTCCAACAATTCAGCAGTTTCTCCCCCCAGCGTCGTTCAATCGGCTGTTAGAAGCAGCGTTCGACGCGTATATCGCGAGACACCCCGAAGAGTTCAAGCACTGCAAAACTCCGGACTGCACGCAAATCTATCGTGCCCTCCAGGCTGGCGAGGCACCCCAAGCACTTCACTGTCCGTCCTGTTTCTCCGCTGTGTGTAACGGATGTCACGAAGATACGCACGATGGCCTCTCTTGTGCTGAAAGTAAAGCACGACGCGACCCTGCAGAACAAGAGCGCCTAAACGACGCCTGGATCGCTTCGCAAGGTGGACGCGTGAAGAAGTGCCCACAGTGTAGCGTGCTGATCGAGAAACTGGAGGGGTGTAACCACATGACGTGCAGGTATGCAACGTTCCCTGTTATCCCCCGTCAGTCCGGAACAGTCTGACTAAGCCATTGGTATGTATATTTTGTAAATAGGTGCGGCGCACACATCTGTTGGCGATGTACGGGGATCTTTACCGCCGAGACGATTTACCCCCACATGCGTAGCGCCCATGGGACGATCCATGACGATGCGCCGGCCATTCCGGAGCCACCGGTCTACATTGGCATGCCAGTCGATATCGAAGAGCAGCGAGAGCTCTTTCGACAGGTGGAGGCGCGCCGTGCCGCTCCATTGCACAATGTACGTCCGGCGTGGCACCAGGACTACGCTGGCATCTTTGGTGCAGACCATGTCGGCATGGCACACCAAGCAAGGGAACGCGCGCGCGAGGAAGAAGAGAGAAGGGAACGTACCATCAGGTTACAGCGGCAGCGAGAAGCTGAGGAGCAGGAGAGACGTCTCAGGGAACAGCGTCGACTCCGACTCGAAGCAGAGGGACAGTGGGACAGGCGTCTCAGAGAGCAACGTCTTCTCCGAGAGGCAGAGCAAAGGCGCAGAGAACAAGAAGCACGGCAGGGTGGAGGATGGGGTTGTACAATTATGTAGGACGTTGGCGATTCCGAACGGATCATTTGGTCGACTTGCAGAACTATACGGACACCTGCCAATGCATTGAATGACATGTAATGTATGAGATGGCGTTGATCCGCATCGACTGGTTCGTGCCATACATTAACGTTCTCGCCTAGATGCTGTTGTAACCTCAGATCGAATCTGATAGTGAGGAGCTGCTCTGATTATGTAGGAGTCTGTGGCAGTGCAGCACTGCTATGAAAGTGTTGGCTCAGAGTTCGCTAGGTAGCACAATCCTCCGAGTCGACGTCGGTCGCACGAGCTAGAATCATCGACTCTCATCCATTTTGACACAGGAATCAGAAGCCCACTGCTATCCCGGGAGCGCTTCCAAGTCAACCTGAGTCACGCCCGAGCTATCGAATCTGACTCGTGCCCAACATTCTGACCTC
>JBBPKY010000092.1:0-50831 GCA_038089495.1 Xerocomellus dryophilus
TTCTTTGACTCGCCACCACCCCCGCCACCCCCTCCCAGCTCTCGCCCAGGCAATCCCCACGTCCTCTCTACGTCGCGCCTCCCCGTCAAAGCGGAGGGCGAGGGCTCTTCCCATTCGACGAGCCCGCACTCGCACAACTCGCCGCACGGACAGGGCCAGACGTCTGGCCAACCGCCGTTTTCCCTCGCACTCACCTCACCACAGGCGAATTCCTCGTCGCCACCCGTCATACCCGCGTCCCATCAGTCCGCGGGTTTCTTTCCGTATTCCTCCTTTCCCCCGATCCCGTTTTGTAATGTGTCGCTTTCTGATCAGTCCGACTCGCATCCGCGTGTCAAGCGGCACCGCATGCGATACCACCTCGATGTCGGTGCATACGGCATTCCGAAGCACGCAAAGAAGAAATCAGGCATGGGCAGCGCTGTCTCCACTGGATGTTTCTTTCAGGACGTCCCCGCGGAGGACCTCAGTCTTGCTGTCCAAGTAGGCGAAGATGCCTACTTTATCCGCGAAAACGCCATGGGTGTGGCCGACGGTGTCGGGGGCTGGTCACGGGCCAGGGGTGCGTGGACATCGTTTCACTCTTATTAAACTCAACCTTGACCGGAACTTTGATGTCCAGACCATGGCGCGTCGAAGCGGTGCTCCCAGGACCCTTCACCTAGCGCTCTTTTTGCTCGGCGTTTGATGCATCATTGTTCGGCCGAGACCCTCGAAGTCGATGCATGCACTCCTCAGCGGCGCGAAGCGTCCCCAGCCCGCAGCGCCTCGCCAAGACGTACAGGCGGCACAGCCCTCAATGATGCATGGCCATGGAATGCGGACATCGAAGAGCTCAACGAGGAGCTGGAAGCTTCGCTCGAGGATCTTGAGGATGGCTTGGACATACTCATGATTCTCGAACGTGCATATGAAAAAACGATTAACGCGCATGTCGTGGCCGAGGAGTCGACGTTGTCTCCGCAGCCATCCTCGCTTGTTTCCATTCCCGAAGAACAGCCTCTTTCCATAGGACCTCGTGATGCTGTGGTTGCACCTCTGGCTTCCTCGCCACCGCCCGAGACCCCCATCATTCCGCAGCCAAGGATCGTTCCGTTGAAGACCGGCTCTTCGACTGCGCTCGTCGCGGTTCTTCAACATTCGCGACCACCGACACCTCCCGGGTCTTCTCCCCATCGTCCGATACTATTCAACCTGCCAACTTCGCCGAATCCTACCCATGATGCAGTTCTCAAGATTGCACATTTGGGCGACTGCATGGGTATGCTAGTACGGGACGAGCACATTGCCTGGCGCAGTGCTGAGATGTGGTGGGCCTTTAACACGCCTGTGCAACTCGGGCCGAGCTCTTCTGCCCGACCCAGCGATGCGCAGATCCTCGAACTCCCCGTACAAGCGGACGACATTCTCATCCTCGCGAGCGATGGACTGAGCGACAACTTGTGGGACTCGGAGGTGTTGGATGAGGTCGTGCGATTCAAGCGGTCGTTTTTGAAAGATACAGAGCAGGGCAATGGCAAGGGGCTGCTTGGTCGGAGGACGCTTGCGGGGATGCTGAGCGAGGCGCTGTGCTCGAGGGCCCGTCGGGTGTCAGAGAGAAGCGGGAAGAGTTTTGCGGACGATGATGGGGACGTGGAAGACGAGATACCGTTTGCTCGACGAGCGAGGGAACAAGGAAAGACTTTCAAGGGCGGTAAAATTGATGGTGAGTGTATCTTGTCTGGTCGCGTGTCGAGTTCTGAGATGGCCCTGTAGATATCTCTGTACTGGTGGCAGTCGTGTCTCCAGCACCAGACTCGGCGTTGAAATAAGTCAATTGTGGCATTCGTATCCTAATTTGCATGTGTACAACATTCGTTTGCATCCTTTCGAACCAATCACTGTATAGATAAATCGTACATGCAACAGTATTTCTAGTGCCTTGTTATTTTATGTATATGTGCCGTTGATCGGGAGGGACATCGACCCAGTGTTGTACATTTGACGACATCCGTCTAGCTAACATCCATAGCCTCGCCCACGACAGGGGTGACCTGCTCGTTGACAATCAAATTTCTAATGCTCTCGCTCTTCCAAGCTGTCGTTCCCCGCCTGAACGTGTATTTACGCTCTTTCTCCACACGCTCGTTCGGTTTGACAAAGTTGCGCAGCGTCTCAGTGCCCGCTGCAGTGATGACGCAAGCGTCGATGTTCGAACCCGAGCCGAGATCGTTGAAGATACCGGCTGAGATGGCGGCCGTCACCAGCTGAAGGGCTTGCTCTCGCTGAGGACGGGGTGACGTCAGCACTCTGGTTGAGAAAGAGAGGCTCAGATTACCGTCAAGTTGGGCTTCCAACTGCTCTCGAAGACGGCCATGGCTGCAAGGCTTCCTGATCCCATCGTCACGTACGGCAGCTTGTCCGTGGAACCGTGAGGATGGATAGTGAAGAGTTGTGGACCGGCGACGTCCACACCGCCGAGGACGAGCGCAGCGCCGACGTGCCCTTGATATCTGTGATGGACGGACTCAGCATCGCATCCCCACCGACAAGGGAGGGAAACGGACGGACCGATACAGATGTTGTTTGAGCATGGTCATCGCGGTGACCACGCGGGGCTTTCGCCCAGTCGAGAGCGCGTGCAGCTCGATGTTTGACGAGATGGTCGCGGTGACGAATTCGGTGTCTGCCGCAGTCCCAGCGCCGCAACAACGGATGGACTCTGAGATGAAGTGGATCTGGGGGTGCTTGAGATTCCGCCTGCCCGGACACGCAGACCGACACGCACCTTTTCGCAGTTCTTGTCTGCGACGATGGGGCCCTCGGTCGCGCGCGTGTCTGCGCCGAGGACGATGCCATCCTTGAAGATGCACCCCACGATGGTGGTGCCGGTGCTGGTCGCCTTGGGCAGCGGGAGACCTTTTTCCGCGAGAAAGTGGTTGCTGTCCCGAGCGTGAACTCATCGCCGGGTGCATCGCGAGCGCGCTCACCGTATCGAGTTTGAGAAATCGAAGCCAGACGGTCTGTGCACGTCGTCCATCGTCGATGTAGGAGGCATACGCGTCGAGAGCCGGACTGATGGCACCGCCTCCCTTGTCGAGTTGGGAACCCCGGACAGCCTCGCTATTGACCACCACCAGAATGGACGGCTGGAACAAGTTGCAGTCGAGTTTGTCCACCTTGAACATCGGCCAGTCGGCCAACAAGTTCGCAAAGGGCTTCAACTCGAGCGTCCAGGCGACCCGCGAACGTCTGGGCCAAATCGCACCGGGCGAAATCACCGAACTGCCCCAAGGTAAGTCGCCGCAACACAAAAAGGGTCCTACGTCTCACCCCTTCGCACGTCCGACAGAGTACAAAGACCTCGAGACCCGCGTCGACGCGCTGCGTCAGGCCCATCTCGCGTTGCTCAAGTGAGATCGCAGCGGCGCACATATGTTCCTTGTCGTCGTATCTGACCCGGTCCGCACCCAGGATCACCAAGGCGTACGAGTCCGAGTCTTACGACTACCCCACCCAGATTCAGGAGTCGGTTACCGAGCTGTCGACCACCATCGGTCGCGGCATCACGAATTTCGCAGCTACCAATCTCAAGGGCACGAATCTCCCTGCGCCGAATCCCGTCGCCCCCGTGGCTACGCAGCACAAGACGCTCCCCCACGCGCTCGGTCGTGCTGCCACTAATGCTGCCACGGTGCTCCACGCCGCGCCAGGGGGCAATGACGATAAGCTCGGGAGGGCGCTCGGTTTGTATGCTGGCGTTTGGGAGGCTATCGCCGGTGCGCGCGTCCAGCAGGACGATGCGATCCAGAGGCAGTATCTCTTCCCGTGGCAGACGACATTGTCGACCTCGATCAACGTCGCTATGAAGGCTCGTCAGGCCGTTCGTGCCAGCAGACTCGAACTCGATGCAGCCAAGCAGTCGTAAGACGTCGCGTAAATCTCCGCTCGATTGACTGAAACGTATCCTTTCTTGTTAGTTTGAAGACCGCAAGTCATGCCAGGCAAGAGCAAGCAAAGCTCGACATTGAGAACGCGGAAGACGACCTCGTCCAGAAGACCGAAGTCGCAATCACGCTCATGAAGACCGTTCTTGAAAACGTACGTCCCGACCGTTTGCATTTTCTTTCGACGCCAAGTCAACGTGCCCCCTAGCCCGAGCCACTCAAGAACTTGAACGAACTCATCAAGGCACAAGTATGCGCATGCCGTTATCAACTGCTTTCGGATCGCTGACGTCCGTCCAGTTAGTTTACTTTGCCTCTGCCGCCGAGGCGCTCTCGTCCGCACAAGGCGAGATAGAGGAGTTGAGTGTAGCCGCAGAGGGCGAATACAGGTACCATATTCTTTTTTTCCCGCCAATATCACCGTCTCACAAAACACTCTAGAAAGTCTCGGGATCACTGAATAGCCACCTCGGGCAGATACAACAGTAAACGACATGCATTTTCTTTCTGTCGCCTGTATGGGTACGATCATACAGTATACGTTCCTTGCACGTGTCAATTTTGTCATTCATTCCTTTCACTCGTGAAAGCCTGACTTTTGTCTTCTCCCTCTTGTCTGTGACCTTTGTGTAACTTGTGCAATCGGAAGACGTTGTTCAGACTTGTTCTATGTTAGTGCCATACACAATGAACATTTGTTATTATCGTGCTCGTCCACTGGTAGTACATACATGTGAATTGCGCACGCCGCACACGCATGGAATTTGGCAATCCCACGCACCACGTGATGTTGGTCCAAGTTTTTTTTTCTTCCACTTTGTTGATCACTTGTCCTCACGATTCATCTCGTCGACAAGAATGAGCAGCCGACCGAGGTGAGCATCTCATGTCTTCCTTGATTCGAACCACCATCTTTTCGTGATGATTTTATTGCTGTGCACCAGACTGAGTGCTTCTGCTCGTTGAGGAAATATTACCCTGGCCCTCTATCATACGCTCGAGGGTCCTGACCATTATCGTTTTCGTGTACACGGTCTGGACTATTGGCTGATCGCCGTTTTCATTCTACAGGCTTTTTCAAACGGGTAATTACAGACAACGCGGTTTTCGCGGCTCCCATTCTCGTATCAGTACAACGATTTGTACATTCGTCAGGTTCAATCGTCACGTCGTCTTGATCTTCATGTGTACGGATTTCGCGCGAGTGAGCTGGTCGTAGCCTAAGAAGTGGACGAAACGACGCGTGACGGTTTGTCCATCATGTCAAGGTCGATCACGTACCAAATTTGCTCAGGCTGACCCCACGACCACTGTTCTTGACGCCCGTCCATGAAAGTGCAGGATCGAGGACATCGCATCTTTCGATCGTGAGACAGCGACTCGATATCGTTGGCAAAGTTATCACCTGTTCAGAAACACCGTTCCAGTTTGCAGTTCGTCGACGATGTGCAAGAAAGCTTTTTCAGAATCGGCGTTTTCTTGCGCGTTCGTCCATACGGAGGCCGTCAGCCCGTACGGGGAATCGTTCATAAGGTGAATGGCCTCTTTGTCCGAAGAGACCTGTTTGAATACGTTAATATCTTGCGAGCGATCGGAATGCTGGCTAGCCTGACCTTCTGAATCCCGATAACGGGTCCAAAGGTTTCCTCCTGTAATGGTTCTTAATGATATCCATGTCGGTCCATCCAGAGTCTCCTACCATCATAACGTCCATAGCTAGGCGATGGGCCATCTTAGCAATCGCACACTTGTTGATGAACAGACTCACTGTGATTGACATTGACCAAGACTTGTGGCGCAACGTAGGCAGTCCCACTTTTTCGTTCGTAAGTCTCTGGCGACCAACAATTGCATCTCAGTGTACTCACGGCTGAGCTATCGGGAATAGGTCCTCTGGAATGAGTGCCGTAGCGCCCGCCTTGACTATATGCATTATCAAGTCAACGTGGCCATGGAAACTGAGGGATCCTCACCCGCATCTGCAACTTGCTTGCGGATCTTCTCAGCGCTTGCCACACTGACGACTGGTCCAAGCGAAGTCTCTGGTTTGGTGGGATCACCTAGGACATATTTCTTTGGCGTAGAATATGAGCTCCGCAGGAATCAAGGGTTGAAAGAACGATCACCTTGACGAGGTCGACATATCGCGTTACAAACTCGTCATATACGGATTCATGCACATATATTCGCTATGACAGTGAGCTGAGTGGTAAAGAAACCCAAGTGCCATCGACCCCACCTCGATAGCGCAACAGCTCTGGCCCGAGTTGAACATGGCGCCTTCACAAGAGAAAATATCTTAGTCGAGAATGCGGCCGAGTGCGTCGAAATCCTACCATCCACGAGTTCTGCGACGGTGTACTTTAAATCCGCATCCGGACGAACGTACGCAGGGTCTTTCCCTCCGAGCTGCCTGCAAGTCAGCACGCGAGAGATGTAGAGTCTCTTGAAGATACCTCGAGCGCAACACCCTTGAACCCGGCAGCTTCTACGGCTGCGCGTTCCACGGCCTGACCACCGACGACGCTCCCAGTGAACGAGACAAAGTCCACTAACTTGTGTTGGATCACATAGGAAGTGAGCGCGGGCGATAGGTGCAAGACTTGCACGAGATCCTCTGGCACACCAGCTTTGTGGAGTGTATCGACGAAGCGTTCCGCCGCCAGAGGTGTCTGTGGGGAGGGCTTGAGTAGCACCGCATTTCCAGCCACGATAGCGGGAAGGACAGAATTAATGGTCACGAGATACGGGTAGCTGTGGCGCGGCGCGATAGCGTAGGTCGGTGTACAACGGAGTGAGCGAGATGAATACAACCTACTTCCAAGGAGCGACCACGAAAACGACGCCGAGGGGTTCACGCTTGATGTACCGTCTGAATCCAGGCAAGTCGGTATCTTTCAGAGAGACATCTGAGAGGCAGGACTCTGCGATGGAGAGCATGTATTCCGCGCGAGACAAGAATCCTCTGATCTCCCCAGGGATCTGGCTCACAGGTCTTTAACAGATCCGAATGAGCTGTATCTCGTGGATCAGGACCCGCAGAACGAACGTACCGACCCATCTGCAAGGTGAGCTCCAGATGGAGGGACTTCCGTTCGTCGTCTCCGATAGCCTTGAACACCGACTGCGAACCAATCTATGCAAACATCACTGTGTGGGATGAATTCGTACATACCACGAACTTGTGCCCAATCTCGATACGCTCCTTCAGCGTACGTTTCCTCCAAGCTGCTTGAGCAATGACAGCATTTTGGAGCTTGGTATCGAGCTCAGATTCGTTCGGGTATGTCCTGGTTACATACGGTTCTTGGCTGTGGGGGATGATGGTCGTCTGTGTCTGTACGTTGGCCATGACTCGGAGTACGAAAGAGCAGTCAATTGCGGTCTCCAGGTTTCGCCGTTTCCGGAGTTATCTCGTTATCTTATCTCACCTACGCCACCACTCAGATGGAGAGCATCAAGGGTCGGTAATAACGATACGAGACAGGTACAAATCAAGTGCAATATCCTATACTTTGTACCGACGACCCGTCTTGGTAAAGAAGGTTTGCAGGACGTACACCTGCAAGCTGGTCCATGGTCAGAGGTCATTACATCGTGCTTGTATGGGATCACATACACTGCCATGCCAATGACAGCCAAGCTCTCGCACACGCCATACCAGAATAAGCGACTGCGCAGGTGATGAGTTGGGCGCAGAAACTACGCAGACTACATGCTTACTTTTGGGTAGATCTGACTAGAGAGAAGCCTCGTGTCTCTCGCGTGTGGAAGCTATGTTCACATGAGAAGACTTCTCGACGCGTCCAACGGAATACTTACTGTCTCTGGGTGCGCTTGATGTTCATGAGCATGCTATTGAGTCGGTAGATGCTTTCCTCGATTGGGGTAGTGTGGTCCGAGACCTGACCAGGCTTGGCAGCAACTTCTCTCCGTGGTTCGCTCTCGACCATGATGTCAAAGTCGAGCAGCTTGTCAGTCAACGTGGACATATCATTTTCGAAACAAAAGGAGTATTCTCCGACAGTGTTCGCGGTCAAGACATAGTCTCCTGCACGCTCGCGTTGCCCATCGAGAAGCAGCTTCTCGTTGGGATCTTTGATGTCAAAGTCAATATCGAAAGAGCCTCCGGCTTGAACCTGGCGTAACGCTTAGAACTCGACTAGGTTTGTGCGAGTCAATACGTACTGCAAAATAGAACTAGGGATGCAGGTTGGTATTTCGGACGTCTGGCCAAGTGGGAGCACTTACCCCGATCTTCTCTCCTGCCTTGTCCACGTCGGCATAAAAACAGATGCGTTCGTTCGCCGCAATGACGGTGGTCAGGGAAGAAGCCTTGACATGCTGGATGGACGCCAGAAACAGCACGCTAGAAACGAGTAAGTGGAGGAGAATCATAAGGAGCGTAATGGTGGTTTCGGAGGTGTGGTTTCGGCATCTATGCCGATTCATATATTCCACAGGAGCTTGAAATATTCAACCTCCGTGAAGCTGTCAATGATCTCCCTCGCGTCTCGACTTGCACCGACAGATTCGCTTCTAACAGGTAATTGACCGGGCATAGCCAGCCAATCTACTGATCACATGCCAGCAGTGTAGACGATGCACAAGGTTTTCGATCTATTCTTGCACAGAGGCAGCTACACATTCTATCAGGCTTCGCCCTCCCTGGAGCTCACTCAGGACACGGCGACATGTCCCCCGATGTCATCTACACCAGATCGAGCACAAACAAGCACCCGATCGCTTTGGCCCGGTATACCTGCGCGTTGGGATGCTATCACGAGTATGCCGCGCTCTCTTGTCACGCCTTCAACATCGTCCCTTCCTATGGCAAACATGCAAATGGTGTTTTCCCCGAGCCCTCTACCAGTGTCACAAGTTCCCTCCCTGGTCTTTCCAGAAATATCACCGCCTTCTCAAGGGTCAGGAAGCACTCCCTTCGAACGGCAATTTGTTGGCGACTTTTGCCGAGAATGGAGCGATATCAACTCTCTCATTTCCCCCGTCGCCCGAAGGAATTCTCACTCTGCGTTCTTCTCGCCAGCATTTTCGAACGCTGGTGGAACACCTCCCAGGATCGACTACGGCTCAACTTCCCAAGGTTCTCAGGATGCCGTGGGACGAGTCTCCCTGATCGATAAATTTATATCTGCAGCGGCGGATGAATCAGCGACCACCGAAATTGACATCCCTTTTTCGACCTTTTCATCCCAAGGTCGTTCGTCACCTCTATCGGATCTGTCGGATCTGACTCCACTTTCATCTCCCGAATCTTCCGACCGTTTCAAACGCGGGCTTGATTTGCGAAGCATTTCTCCACCTACCTCGCCGACCGTGGAGAGAGCAAATTACCGAAGGAAATCGAATATCCGGCATGATCAACCCCCCAACTTTGGACGAGGGTCCCCTCCTAGTCGATCGACTCGAAGTTCTTCTCGTTCCCGCGACTCTGATTACCAGCCTGCGAAGGGCACCACCAGATGCAAGCGGAAGAGAGCCTCGCGGAGCCGCGACGGCGATGAGATACCCAACAAGCGCAAGAAAACACGATCCGCCCCTGAACTAACTTCCACCGACGCCAATTCTTCCCTTGGGGAATCGACCGGACGACGACTTCCTACTAATATACCTTACCACCCACAGTTTTCTCTTTTCTACCTGCGTTTCCCAGCCAGTTCTTACCTGCGGCTGGCTGACGGAACGTTCGTTCGTTCATTGGAAGCCAACTTGATGAATGCTCATGATCGAACGTATCCTCCAGATTTCCTTTACGTTCAGCCGATTCCAGGCGCATGGCGGGGATCTATAACGAACCGCGAGATGCGCTAGATCTATATACACCACGTTTCGTCAAGGGATGCGGAGCGACAAAGGTCGGCGTTTGCCCGATTTGCATCGAGAGCCCCCCTCGTGGCGGTAAGGGCGAGGCTGTCTGGCTCTCAATGAAGTTCTCTGCGTACAAGTGGCATGTGTCCGATAGCGCATTCACCCCACCAGCTCACCTCACACCTCTGACAGAGTCGTGTTTTCCACTGGTAAAATTCTAAATTAGCAATGCGCCCAGCTACCATTTGCAGTATGCCCACGGTATGTTTTCCATCTTGGATGCACGAAGCCCTCATTAGACTTGTCAAGGAATTTCCTCTATTTCTGCCCGTCCTTTCTCTCCCCCGGTCGCTTTCCGGACAATCAAACGTCCAAATCCGGCCAAGAACGAGCGCACAAATATACAGGAGGGGAAGTGCCATAAATGCAAGAAATGGATACTTGTGGAGAGTATCAAGGATCTAGATATCAAGGCAAGTCGCTGCAAGCACTCGTGGGTGGAATAGCCTTTGACGCATGCATCGTAGGTAAAAGAACTCTACTGGTGCGTATGACCGAGATCATGGCAATACTCTCGAACTCAGTTGCACAGGTGGAAACACGCTGCTGCATGCCACCAAGGCACTCATATGGAGGGAGACGATGATTTTTTTCTAGACGATGAAATTTACCGCCGCGCTCAGCAATCCCTTGATCGTGATACTTGACCCCGTTGACATTAGCTCCCGTCCTTTGACTTATTCTCTCCGTTCCACCTAGACATTGCATTGCTCACCTCTCTTTTGCTAACTGCATGGAAACTGTCACCCTATCGCTGTGTACACCTTCTGAACCGTCTGTGCTGTCCTTTTGATGCATGTTGTAGTGTGTTTTTCTGCTCAAAGAAATGGTTGATCGTCCTACCAGTGAGCTTGTGGGTTGTCCGGATTGGCGCCGTTGCCAGTTGCTGTTTCTGTTGCGACCGACAGTTTCTGCTCGGCAACAATCGGACAACCTAGTGGATGTGCGAAATCTGCGAAATCAAGCTTTGGAGTCTCCATATTTACGAGGACATCTGGGAATTGAAATTTCCGAGCGTCCGGACATCCGATAAATAATTGATTCACGCGCAACGCGAGAAGAAGAAAAAATCGTGCTAGGGTTGCACTAAGATCGTCGAGCGTGCATTCATAGCACTGGAAAGGGGCTCTCCCTGCATCTCAACGACCGACACCGGTAGGAGTAACTCAATCTGAGCGAACTCGAAGTCCGTACTTGGGTTGTTTGTACTAGTAGTTGGTTCGTACAAAGCCACTTGGGACGCTTTTTACCTGCCATAATTCGTCAGCGCGACTGCACGCAACCATGACCATATCATTGTTAAGAAGGGTTACATCTACCAGATACATATTCCTCTTGTCAGGACTCGCCTTCATCCTGTGGTCGTTGGCGACCTCCTTTGCCCCAAGGTCTCCCGCCCTCTTCGCACTCCTCCAAATGGATCTGGATCAAGGTATTGCTCAAACCGTGATAACGCAACATTCCACCAGCACGAAGAACGCGAACCTGAGCGAAATGACCACGTCGAACAGCCTGGAAATTCGCCCCCAGCTTGGTATCGGAATCCCTCACACGCACTTCATCTACGTTATTTCGCTCGCCGATCGACAAGATAGACGCGAACAAATGGAGTTCCTGCGAACGATCCAGGACCTGACGTGGACCGTCATCGACGCCGTCCCCGGAAATGCCACGCCAGTCAGCCGTATCCTCGACTGGGTAGCCCTTCTTCGCGCCGAGGGTAAGAAAATTGGCACGTTGGGCTTTCGTTGGCCTGAAGAGATCAACGCTCTTTCGGTTTCCCGCAAGCCTCTGAAACAGTCTGGCTCTGATACATGGGCCGAGACGTTGCCTTCCAGCAAACCAAAATCCGGTCCTTCGACGTACTCAAGACTCCCGTGTGCGATTCAAGACGACTCGATACCAACGTTCGCGAACGGTACCCCAGAGTGGATGGTACTTTCTCCTGCAAAAGTCGCCTGCTGGCACTCGCATATCTCAGCTATCCGTCGGTTCATCGAGAGAGAAGATTCGCATGACCAGCGCCGTGGGGACGATGTGGCCGTGATCCTCGAAGACGATATCGACATGGAAAAAGACATTTCTGCCCGGCTATCTCAGGTCTGGACCTTCCTGCCTGCAGGGTGGGACATCGTCTTCCTAGGTAAGCACGAGGATATCATCGCGCGTATGCTGTACAACGCATGTGAGCCATCGCGTTCTGAATTATTCCACGACCTGTCAAGGTCACTGTTGGTCCGACGAATCCTACTACCCGTCGCTTACGGCATTCACGGATACAAGTATTCATCCATCACACTACCCGAAATGCACGCATGCGTATGCACTCTCGCTCTCCGGAGCCCGGCGGCTCCTGCAGCACTTGCGTTATCCGCCCTTTGCATATTCTCGGGCCCTCGACCAGGCGTATGCGTGGCTCATCCGGAGTGGTCGTCTGAGGAGCTACTCCATCGTTCCGAGTCTCATCGTGCAAAAGAAGAGCGGAAGTAGCGATATTTTACCTGGTTCTGGGAGCGAATGGAGGGAAGGCTTGCGGAATGGTGTGTTTGAGGCTCAGACTTGAGTACGCGTTTCTGGACGATCATCGTTAGCTTTTCCTCTCCGCATACGACAGCCCTTTGGAGTTAATTGTTATGGCTGAGTATATCACGAATATTGGGTCTCATCGATGGTCGGAAGGAGAGCATCTGTGCCAAGTCGAGCTGATATGACTACAGAGTTACGCAAGGGACACACCGTTCAACTCTCGTCGAGTAGGACCTGACTCTGCTGGCGCGAGGTTCTGATGTACTGGTACGTATACTATACTTGCGCCTCGCGCGACCCGCGAAATAAAGGATGGCATACTTGAAAGCTCACGCATAGCGAGTATGAGCGATGCAAAGCGAATAGGGACATACTCGAACTAGGCACCGAGATGGTTAAAGAATTCGTTGATCGAATGATACATGCACAGATTCCATCGTCTTGTTCACCGCGAAGGCGGCTGCACGGGTAGGGTCCAGACAACCAGGCCCGTCTACGATATACCTACAAAACGTCGCGGAGGTACAGTGTAATGAGATCCATGTATGGACTCGATCAACGGTACCGAGTACTATAAGCACGCTATGTGGATACAATTCTGTGTTTTGGGGCATTAGAACCGTTAGACGGCTTGGAACTATCGCCGAACACATTTCAATCTTACACGGTCTTGCCTTGTCCGTCCGTCCACCTCACTCTACGTCCTCGCCAAACCACTCACATGGCTCACCTAGCTCAAGCCCAGTGCAAGGCTGCAGCTGACGGAATAAAGTCTTGCATATCTCTTTGTCACAGCGAGGGAAGTCGTCCATGAGCAGGTTGGAACCGAGTAACATAGGGAAAATATTATCCATGGACTCCGGAATGACACGGAACGTCTTGGACGAGCATCCACGGGAGACAATCTGATAGTGGTGTTTATGAAACTTACTCGCACGCTGGAAGGGGGGTGCACATTTGACTGAGCTTTCGAGGGTCCCCAATTCGTGGACGAGGGAAAGAACGGGAAGTTCGGGGTTGGATTGGGTCAATGCGGGATTAACAATCAGCTCCTCGGCGACATTACGGTTCTTGACCCGGGCTTGCAAGACAGACGTGTTGGACCTGCGGAGTGTCGTCGAGTCAGGGGATCCAAAGAGAATTGGTGTCAGAAAATCGATCGATTTCTGGCTTCGCTGGCAACTGAGTGCAGCAGCTCGGAGTAAGAGTCGGTAGGCCTGCTCGAGCCCGATGTTGTAGTCCACGGCATCCATGAAGTGAGAAAATTGGATGTAGGCGTTGTCAAATGCCTCAGAGAGGGTGGGACCGTCCTCATTTCCCATGGGCTTTGCATTTCTGATTTTCTCCCAGTGATCCTCGTGAAAGAGGGCATGGAGGAAGTCGAGGACGCGGATGGGTTTATGGAACACAACTACGCCACGCCTACGATTGCCTTGCAACGCCCGATCGTGTGCGAGGCAACAGACGTGCTACCATTTCCCCCCTCTCTTCTCGTGCAAGAAGGCCTTGCTGAAATGCCTTGTTGAGCACCGTCGGCGCGAGTTGGTCCAGCGGCAGAGTAGCTTCCCAATTGAGGAGCTGCGCAGCTGCATCGGCTAGAATTGGCTCCGATGGAGTGCCGGTCCGCATGTACTCGCCATGTTCGGGAACTGCGAACGCAATGCGCATGTATGACTCAACGAGTTCAATCTCCATCTTTCGACCAACTTCACGAGAGGCATCAAAGTCCAAGCCAATACGAATGGCCAAGCATGCGAGCTGAGCAAGAAGATCCTCGAAGAAAACTTGCGTCGGGTTTAATTTTGCCTTTGCGAGAGTGATGATACTGTAGTACCCGTTCTTGTGCAAAGAGTACCACCTAGGGCGTGTTACATATCAGGGATACGTCACAAACATTGCATACTGCATTATCCTTACATGGCACGGCCGAAATGCACCATGATGTCCACGGAACACATTGTACTGAGCGTAGATTTCCCAGTACTGCAAAGATTGTCGTGCAGGTCCTTCGCAAACACGTCAAAGGGTAACTCCGTGATGGGTGGATGGAGCAGCGACCGCATGGGCTCTGGCGCTTCGCGAGCGGATGGATGCAAATGAGTAGGAGGAGCAAGCGACCCGACATTGGAGTTGGTCGAAAGGAACACTGAAAAGACCTTGTATGGAACAAGTTGCTTCAGGATCGAACTGAGATGATGCAAGTAGTTGCACTCCTCTGAATCACCCTTCTTCAGTGGCAAGAGCTCCTGAGCTTCGTCAAACACGAGTATGCAGGCGACTTGTGGTAGTTTGCATTTATCTTCCTCATATTTAAGTTGAAGAAACACAATAAGGTCCTGGCAGGAACTTTGGAGGGACACAGTTAGGTCTCGATCCTGTCCTTCATATAGCTTCTGCAATTGGGTTCTCTAGCAGCAGTTCAGGTTCAGAGGCAGCAGAGTTCCGTATCTCGGCTCCTTCGACCACCTCCCCATAGAACTTCAATCGATTAGGATCTGGCTTGGACTCAGTTGCGTCAGTGTTAAGGTGCTTGTACCACCACTCCACAAGAGGAGCTCCTCTGCAATCGGCCTTTGAGAGCCATTTCTTCCTGGAGGTAAAGAGAGAGCACAAGAACGCAGTATATCTCCTTCGAATTCCCTGAGCAGTTGTTGGCTGAAGAAAGTAGTCTCTGACACCCATGTCTGGCGGAGGGTACGCTGTATATGATATATCTCAGCCTGTTCCGAGGAGAAATCCGGGAAGCATACTGTAGTGCTTGAGAGTTCGTCTAAGATTGAACAAGAAAGAAAAACGAATTCGAGCAGCTTTTACTACACCACGCGACTTGCCTGTTCCAGATGACTGGATGATGGAAATAGTATTATTGTTTGCGGGTAGCTTGGAGTAATAGTCCACCACTGCAAGGAGGGCCTGTGGGAAGCCAGCGATGTAATCAGTTTTAAATGCCTTGAAAATGGCTAAAAGATCGGAAGGTAAAGCTCGGCTGGTTGCTCAAAGAGTAGGAAGTAGGAAGAACCTGCCATCCCCTAACACAAAATATGATCCGATCAGCCTGGGCGCATGGAGGCACGAAAAGAAAGGCACTGACGAACGGGATCACCAGGTAAGTGGATGTTACTGGCCGATTGAGGACGATCCGAACTGTTATGTTGCACTTCTTTTTGAAAAATCGCTAACAGGGAGATAATTGTAAGTGGGAAAAGCAAACAGAATTCTCTGATGTACGCAAGGACGTAACATCTTCAAAGCGCTGTCGCTCGATGGCACTTTGCAAAACTTGCTTGAGATCATGGTTGGTTGTGATCAGATCCATGCTCTCAGCTACCGTCAAGAGTACTGGGGATGGTGCACTGGCTAAAATGATGTGCAGTGCATGGGCTAGCATGTCGTTCTGCGCCTGTATCACCTGGGCCAGTGAGCTTATAGTTGAATTTGTCTCGTATTCCTCTGTGTGTTCTCCCTCTATATTGATACGTTTGGTTGTAGGCTGTTCTGCCAGCTGAGTGGAACGTCGCTTTTTGGATCGTTTTTTGGTCATGACGCTATAGGGGCCTTGCTTGCCGTACTCGATGCAGGAGAAGGCGTGATGACGGGCGGAGTTCAAACGTTTACAGCTCTTCCTAAGTCTACCAGCTTGAGGACGTACCCAGTGCCACCCGCAACGCAAACTTTCGAGCCTTTGGCATTGAGCCATCGACTCCTCTACAACGTGTTCACCTACTCTGCCGCCTTTTCCCTTGCCTCCACGATATTTCTGGCCGGCGGGGATGATGCAGGCTTTTTTTTTACGGCCGTTCCGACCCAGTTCCTCAATTGGGTCTCTAACATGGACCGTCTGCGTGCGTCATAGTGGTACAACCATTCGTATATGGTCTACGAGCGAGGACATGTGCCTGAGCATCTTCATAAAATCAAGTTGCGTGACACGCTCAAACGTCATGGCCTGTAATTCCGTTGCACAGGAAACATCCCTATTATCTCAATGGTCGACTCACCTTCGTATTGGCGCAGGTATGCTTGTCGATCGGTTTTGCACTTCGGGACATCATCCTTGAGCGCTTCGTCTCCCGCTGGGCGAAAGCACCACCATCCTCGAATGGAGTGAGTCTTCTCTTGTCCGAGTCCTTTTCACACCTCATGACACGAAACGCTCAACCTTTTGTACCAAGAAATCTCGCCATGCTTTTTGCTCATTAGCACGCTCTTCGCCCTTTCATCGTTCGTAGTTTACAATATGGTTTGGGTTGGCACTGTTGACCCTCTTGCCATTGCTTCTGAGGATACTCCTCGTCCAATCACTTCTCAGGCCGTTTATCAGTCACTTTATCAGAGGCCGTTGGATGCTGACCTTGTTGCTACGACACTTTCTCCTCGAGTCGCACGTGTTCACCCTTGGATTGTCTATGCTTGCCAGCTGGAAATTCGCAGAATTACTGATGTTTACATTCCTCAGGTGCGCCACCACTTCCCATTTTCTTTCATGCATTGAAAATTGCGCTAGCCCATCAAAGTCACCCCCACTGCAGACCCTAACGTACCACGCTCGTCTCGGGCATCACATCCACCAATCCACCCTACCCCCACTTTGCCTACACTGGGTTGCGTGACGTTACATTGGGTAGTCATCCTGCCAGTGCCTTCCGTCGCTGTTCTCTGATCAAAAATTGAACCCGAGTCTCTGGAGTACTTTGGGGTGCAAATTACTCTTGCGTTTAGACCATGACTATCAAAAATTCCTCCGCAGCCTAAGTGCGCCTGCGCCTGCCGACGTGCCCGCGCCAGCCGTCCCTCCGAAAACTTTGCAACCCCCTTGAACGCCACTACTATGAAAGGCGATCTATAAGCATTGCAACAGTCTCCCATTTCGAAGGTGCTGGGTACGTTTGTGTCCGATTCAGACCCTTCCAAGCCTGCCGATGCAGTTGCTTCAGAGGTGAGCACCTGAGTCATGGAAGTACCAATCCTTGAACTATTCCGTTCGGCATCTTCACCACCCGTTGCTGTACCACCTCTACCAACGACCACAGCAGCTGCTGCAACTCCCAAACCAAATTTAATTGGCACATACGTCTCGCGTGCAAAAGCCCGATGTCAGATTTTGGTCATCAAGTATTTACCGTCGTGGTACTGGGAAGTGGTTGCACAATAGGATGCGTGGTGGAGCAGGGATCGCATCAACAAAGTCACTGCAAAGTGTCTTCCGAACCGAGTCCTTGATGCGCTCATCGTTGAAGGTGGGGCGTCAAAGAAAGAGCTGCACGATCGGATTGCTTATGCTAACCAATTTCAGTGCTTACTGGTCTTATCTACGCTTCGCTGACCAAGGACCACTATGGCGTGGTCCAACGAGATATTCCACACATCTTCGGAGCTTTCTTGTCATTTTAACCGCTCTGGAGGAGTATCATGTCGAGGTGGCCAAGTTCTGCGTGCCCCTACACCCGACGAAATCACCCAAGGGGACCACAATGTTCTTAGGGAGAAGGAACGTCCCAGGGTCGAAGTGGCAAAAGCAACGGAAGCGATTGGTATCGTTGCCGACGGTACGCTCTTTTTTACCTTGCATCGTCCGCATAGTAGCTGATGTGTCGTCATTCCTTGCCCTCAGCGTTGAAGTCGATCGAGGCCGGCCGCGGTGCGGTGAGAGGGTGTCCAGCAGGACCTGGCAGTCTAAGAGGGTTGTGGGATCTGTGCGGGACGTGCGCTCGGGGGGAAGTGTCTGGTATGCGAACGAACGGGTGTCTATGGAAGAGTGTTATCATCCGTCGCGAGAGAACAGGCAACCTCCGCCGGGTCAGTGCGGTGCGCGCCATCCGACCCTCCACAGCCACATCTGCCAGTCCTACAAGACCGAGACCGTCCACCTCGCCCGTCTCATGCTAAAGCGACGCTGTGAGCCCCATCTCTCCCGCTCCCTGCCCCACTCACTATCCGACTGACCTCCTTTTGACATTACAGTAAAGGACTCATCGGGCGTATTCGCAGAACTTGCGAAACATTATGACGCATGCATGGAGTCCAAGTCGCTCTGAGTCTCTCCCACTCTACCATGATGACGACCAACAAGTTGCTTACAGTAACTAATTCCACATCGATTGTGCCATCTCGTCTTCACTGACATGAAACCTGGTGGGTGACTCTCACTGCCGGCGTCCGTGCCATGTTCGGACCTGAACCGAACATGGACTAACAACTGATCCTGGCGGGCAGCTAACTCGGAGGAGATCGTCTCCTGATTGATTACGTCTAAGAGAACTGAATATCACTGCACCGATCAAACCAGCGCCGCTGGGAATTCTATTCGCTCTCACCTAATTTCGCCCCCAGTTCAGCAATAATGAGATCTCTTCTTTTCGCTTTGTTGCCTTATTACTCATCCATCTTGTAATCGGGACATTGTTTTCTAGCTTCTCCACACTAGTGTCCTTATATCGTGCGCGTTGTGCATGCGTCGGGTTCTTCCATTCCTCAGAAGGTCTGATTGTATGCCGAAACATGGGACCCTGATCAACGCGATGGGAACTCTGGTGTAATTCAGGGTGGAGGTATGTGGAACGCCACGAAATTGAACCGCGCATTTTATGCAAGGTACCCGACTGGTATGACCTAAATACACTTTTTTTTTTGGGTGGCTTAGAGCTCACCAGCCAACGAGAAGGCCTCAAAATTATCACATAGCTCGTCGGAGAGTCGTCAAGCGATAACGTTACTCGTCAACTTTGCAGATTAGTAGTAGGTTATTAAACTTTCCTTCAAGTTGAAAGCAGGCTGCAGCCATTATGTTATACCATTCTGAACGCTTTTGCGTCCCTACGCGAGGGTTAGTGAGGACTCTGATTGGACCAGAACACCTTGTACGACACTAACATCTACATATGAAGCGAACAATGTCGTATTACGCTCGGCTAGTTTTTCAGATGCGGTTACCATTCCCTACCCAATGCGGGTGGGCATGCTAGGAGGCTGGCTTTGGTCCTCCATGCATAATCAGAGCAGAGCATAAATGTGATCGCACCTGTGCCTGGTTCATGACACCAACTTGAAGTCAGGTGAGCTACGACTTGGATCGCCCCATCATCACAAGCCCCATGCAAAATGATATTTTCAGGCAACGAAGCTCACTAGCTCCTGCTTATCCCCGGTAATGATCCCGCTGTGCTGTCAGCGAGAGCGGGAAGCGAGTTTGGGACCCATAGGATTGGATTGAAATTCACACCAATTTTGGCTGATTCAATAGAACCTCAGCGAGTGACTAATTCGATACTTCTCCCAACGCCCGCGGGCTCAAGTGAGGTGATACGTTGGGAACAACCTCCTGAACGACGGTCGCCTGATAATTCTAGCTCCGTTCAAGCCATGCTGGGTCGCACCAATACCATCTTTTTTTTCGTCATGTTCGTACTCCACCAATCAATGCCCACGTATTGCTTCATCCGTGGTCAGATCATTCGTACTATGACCTACTGAACATTCCGCCCACCATCCGGGATCATGTGCAAAGTCGATCCGGCACTATCCCCACTACGTGTTACCACCTAGACCAATACCTCCGCTCGAGTTGGACCCTAACGCCCCCGTGTAGTTGTACACGTTGAGACGGTCTGGACCTCCACAATATTCGGAAGAATTCCCGGCACATGGCATGTTGCAATCTGTCGAGGGCGTCGGTACAGACCCATATCTGAGGGTCGAATCACAATCTGACATGCTTCGCGGTTAACATGGATCGCTAGGTCAAAGAGTGACAGCACTGACAGCACTCATCGGCGTACTCGGCGCCAGCCAAGGAGTAGCTTGCGTTGAAACAGGCGGCGGTACAGCTCTCGATCGTCACACTGCCGACGACGGTAGCACGATACGACAAGGCTCGGTTGGCGATCGAATCACTACACAAAGATTATCAGTATAGAACCCTACCAACAAACCACGACTCACTTGTAACATCCGACCGAATGCCAGTTGCCGACAGTCTCCACAGTGATGGCATCGCGACGCACAGGTGGGGAGAATGCACAAGCCTAAGAGTCATCATGAAGTGTGAGACCGAATGACAGTCAGAGAAGATCTCACATGAAGTATCAAAGCAGAGAGCAGTATGAAAGGGCGCAAGGGAGCCATGCTAAAACCACTCTCTTGCAGTTCCTTCGTTCTGAGGAGGCACTTTTATAGGCTACACGAGCACTGGCTTTAAACCGATCACGGGTTTTCGGAAAAGCGCAATAACTACTTTTTCGGGAAATCCATTCCGTCATCCACGGACATGAAATGTAAAGTCAAAGAGATACCGCCACTCTTTGCGAGATGCGCTTACATGTCTTCGTATTCAAATCGGTAGCAAGCAACCATTACGTCATGCTTCTGAAGGCTTTTGCGAGTGTTAGCGCAGGACTCTGATTGGACTAGAATTCCACCTTGTACGACAATGATGTTAACCCTCGGTGGAGCGAACAACTTGAATGTACCATAATTATGCTCGGCTACTAGTAGGTTTCCAGCGGGATCGCATGCTCGCTTCGAGTGGTGCCACGAATCATCCCATGGATTACTGTGCGCACTAAGTGAGCTGCCCTGGGGAGAGGGGCACCTAACCATATCACATCGAAAAGCCCCCGTCAACAGCATCGCCAAACCTTGGAGAAAAACAAACCGTGCCAGGGCCTGATAGAATGTGGAAAATCTGAAAATGTCTTGACTCGGGGAACAGCCTGAGGGCACCATTGTCAATTACGTGTGATGCCAAGGCTTCACCGAACGAAATACGAGATTCTATCAGCGGAGATAACTTGAGGTTAGATCGGTATGCAGTGAAACACGCGACTTGGACGCCGGGGTGATCAAACCTTGGCGTCAACGTTTCAAGTTGAGAACCCACTGACTGGGTGGAAGACAGTCTGGAGCAACTTTTCGTTTCTTCGGTGGTCACATGCTGCATCCCGCTCGAGCAAGGTTACCGGCAGGGAATCTGACCATAGCTGTAGGGCTATGCGTGGAATCAAGCTACGCAGAGCACGAGGTAAAACAAAAGCTCAGGGCAGATGATGGCAATAATAGAAGGCAATCGTAAGTACATACTTGTACTCACCAAACAGGTGCCGATGCTGGGCGTATCAAGTCCATTCAGACTCCGATATGTCTGATAGAGCCTAGAGAAATCAATTTGTACTACCAATGTGTTCCATGGACCAAGTCCGTAAGTAATTGCGGTGCCAGGGATAACTCGGCCAATACCCAAATGTAAATTCGGGTGCATGTGGTGGTCCATCCAACACAGCTGTCGGATGGGCCAACCGGCGGACAGACGTACGCATTGGATGGCGCCATGATGGCACGCGCTGTCCCTGAGCAAGAAAATGCGAAAGAGACCCTGCCGTTCACGACATTACCGTCATTGCTTGACGATCCTCAGCAAAGTCGTTTAGTGTTTCTATGACTAACATCTCGAGGGGGGGTCAGAGGTGGGAAGAGTGCAATGAGCGAGACTCGGCTCGTGCTCGTTGCTCCCTAAAATAAATGAGCATGGATAGTACCACCCAACGCCCAATCCGTCGTGATTGTAAATGTCGGTTGCTTGAATCCTAGCTCCAAATACGGGGTTACGTACACATCGATCTACGCGCGTCAGAATGGAATCAGACAGACCAGTATGAAACACACTCTTACCATGACCAGCATACAGGGACGCGAAAAAACAGCCTATGGTGCTTTTTTTCTATGTAGCCGTGCAGGAGTGCCTGTCTGCAATCACCCAACTGCACGCAACAAGACGGACAGGCTGATTGCTGGTGCTTCATTGATTCGACCAGCTGGAAACCGTTTCATTCCTGAGATGGCATTGGTGCCCGGAGTACAATACAGATCAGAACACGCACCGATATGTATCTCGCCAGACAGAAACGTTCCGGTGCAGATGACGACCTGAGAACATAGAATTACGTCTCCAGTTTCTGTGGCACCAGCATTAGTATGTGTTTCTACGGGCGCACTGGCTATCAGCCTAGTTGAATATCTGTCGCTGTGCCTCTGACTGAGCAAGTGGGGCTGGACGAAGCCATCTGGTGGTCGAAGACAAGATCCGCATGCTAGCAGCACGGATATCCAAGCTAAGATAGCTGAAAATGGCACCTTGCATGTCCCGCTTGTACAATTTCGGCCAAGTTGCGCTCGCGAGCCCTACTAGAGGTGTGCCCGTGAAACGTCGGTGTTGGTGTTCGACCATCTCTCACGTACCCAGGCCGCTGATCTACTGGGCCTATTCAACATGTGGAACTGTATGCCCGCCTTGTCTAACGAGTTAGAACAGTCAAGACCGTTCAATGTGCCCAATCTATTGCCCACCTGTGACCATTCCCATGACACCGTCCAATGCATCCACATCTCTGACCAGTGTTCCTTTTCCAACGCCACCGATCGATGGATTACACGAGAGCCCCCCTATTATGACCGGGTTTTGCATGACCAGTAACGTTCGGCTCCGGCTCGCGCAGCTCCAGTGGCCGCTTCACAACCAGCATGACCGCCTCCGATGACGCAGACTAACGCTGCGTCAGGCTATATCAAAGGTCAATGCAGGCATACTATCATACTGTCCTCGCGTTGGCGAAGCAGAGCTGAAGCTTCTCCGAGTCGCGCTCTTCGGCCAGTCGCTCTTCGCCAAGGACGGGCGCGAGGCCGAGCGGCATAAAAGTTGAGATCGAAAGCTTATCAGGTAAAGGAAAGGAGCGGGAGGGGGGAGACGATGCGACATGTGCAGAAAGTAGCTGCTGGCCTCGACCTTGAAGGAGAGAAAGCGAGTCAGGACGCTCACGGGCTTGTCGCGATCAATACGACTTGGATGGTCCAGCTCGCCTTCGTCCGATAGATCCACCGATTTGGTTGTGCCTCGCAAACTTGTACGGGGCACCGCGCCACGAGATCGTACTACTCGTATTTGTAGAAAGGACGGTGCGAGACATTGCTAACCCGGAGAATCTCACGGTGGAAAGCACCACCCCATGTCCAAATCAACGTCGGAGACAGACGAATTCTATGCCCAAATTCACCGCCGTATGGTCGAGAGTGGAGAATGGGACAGGTGCGCCTTGGTCTCTCCCCGACCGGCTTTCCAGTCTTACCGATCCCAGAGTTCTCCGTCTCCTCACGTCCAAGCTCTCGGAGCATGGATGGGTAGATGAGATCCGTCACCGTGCACAGGGTATCCCCGACTTTCCTTGGGGGTGTGGGAAGGCGAGCTGATGAATGCATTTACAGAACGCGCACGGTCGATGGACACGCTATCCTTTCGGGGGATACTGGAGGAGATAGCCCCACCCGCACAAAGTAAGCAGCATGAGAACCAGGCTTTGTATAACGCGCCTCATTCTGCTGACTACAGCCAGTATACCTCCGGCAGCGAAACGCGAAGTAATGAATATACTTCGACAATATGTCAAAGATCAATTCGAAAAGTAACGGGCATAGGCTGCGTTCACTAACCACGCTTCTCGCCTCCTAAATACCGTTTCCTGCCAGATGGGTATACCCACATTGTAGATCAAGTCTTCCGCCGCAGCTAGTGCCAGTTCTAATAGTATTAATGATGGGAGTTACATGCGACGTCGATGAGAATGCTACGGAATCACGAGTGCTCGAGAACGACGTCATGACTGCTGTGGGTTTTCTGTGGGAGACTATCTTCCCTCGCTATCCGCCGACATTTCCTGTTCCACAATCTTCTCTGCCAGCGCTTTGATCTCCTCGGGGTCAGGACGTATTTTCTCCATCGCCTGCTCAAATATCTCTTTGCCAACACCCAAGGGCGCCCTCTCCCACGTCGTAACTCTGATACCAACCCCTGGCATCTGGTGTTTCCGCAGGTAGCGCACCCACCTATCCACGATGACCGGGTCTGCATCCCATGCCTTGATGACCCGCTTGTGTACGCGTCGTTCGAAATTCTCCTGACTTTTTTTGTGGACGAAAGGACCCCGGAGGACGGTCCACATCGAGCGTTGTGTCGGAAGCGGTACAGGACGCGTTGCAGGGATACCCAGCGCGCTCGCTGCATGCCCGGCGAAATGCGCAAAGAGGTCAAGCGGGTAGTGGTGGTGCGACCGGAAGTGAATCTCGGCGACCGGAATGCCGTGTGTACGGGGAATTGTCGTTGGAGGGTACAGGGCTCGGCCGGGGATGATCATGGAGGCAATGTCAGCCTCGGACAGCACGACAGGTGCTGCATTGTTTTCGTCCGTCCTTGGGGGTCTGTCAAAGGTTTAGCGTGGTTCTGTGGGGCGAGGAAAGCTACGTACAGAGGTTTATCACTGGCATGTTGCACCCATCGCGCTAGTGGTGCCCGCAACGTTCTTGAGGAACGAGTCAACATGGTGAGGATGACCGGATTTGGACCAGAAAGGAATGCGACAAACTGCCTGGACGATCGGCAGATTCCGGGTTGCGTCTTCAACAGCGTCCACGTTGAGCAGTGACCCACTCTACCCATAGTCGACGTGCCCAGTAAGCGACGTACTAAATTATAGACACTAGTATGTGTTCTCGTCGTCGAGGCGGTCAAGCTGAGCATTCCATATAGCACAGGTCTCACTGATAGACATGGTCACGAGTTTCTCGAGTTCGAGTACTCGCATGGTCGTTTGCGATACGCAAACAACTCGAATTACCGAAACGATAGTCCCATTCGCAAAGAAAGTGAGTGAGCAGCGCTGCTCTATTTCCCCACTCGACTCATGATGGGCCCTTTTTCCAGTGTAGTCAAGGAGCTTAGGCGCATCGTGGAGAGCAGCGAGATCACAAATTGAGCACGCGATCTACCTGGTGTGTCGTCGTCGCATTCATCGCTGCACCAGGGAAGACGACGCGAACTGGCCACAAAAAGAACATCGTCGGAAAGCAAGAGCTTGAAACCCGCATCGGAAGTGACCACATTGCCTTCGAGGCTCTTGCCCTTCAGCTGAATGACATCGTAACTGTATTTACTATTGGTTAGACTACCAAAAATTGGGTCCCTGGTTGATATCCAGGACACTGAAGACCCAGGAGGACTTCGGATGCTCTACTATCTCGTCCAGGATTTGAAGGTATGTCCACAATTAATCCCTGGGCATCGAATAACCCTTTCCCTAGTGTCTCATTTCTCGCTCATTTCTCTCCACTTCGAAATCAAGCCACATTCGTCTCTAGAATGCCAACTATTTTCACGACAGTCTTTGCTGTCAGCCCGTTGTCCCCAAAGATCATCCAAGTTCCGATGCCCTTTTCGCTGAGCATTCGAATGATACTTGGAGCCTCTGTCACGCCGCCAACGGTGTCCAGTCTGACATCAACGGGTTTTCACTTTTGCCTTGTTGACCGTGCAAGGGAAAAATCGATCACCAACCCTTTTTTTGATAGGCCTAGTCTCACCTGTGAAGGAGCTCTCATCGAAGGAGGTCTCTGCACTAGAAATACTAGTACTGTTCCGCTCCACTGTGTGACTCGGGATTGACTCGGTCCGGCCGTGATCCTATCATTCCCACGGGTCACTGCTTATGTGGGTTGTTTGGTCAACTTTGCCTGCGATGATCGATCGATCATTATCTTCCAGCAGTGCGCACTTTCGGTCTCAACTTCCATCTCATGCCTTTCTATTCCTGCATGCTTTCGTCATTCGTGCCCCCCAATTGTACGTTTGACATAACAATTCACTGTAACTGCTCTCCCCGGCGCATTCTATCATCTGCTCATTTCCAGATCCCATGGCCTGGGTACAACAGATGGAAGCTTGCCTCTTCCTATGGTTCGGCTACATCCTGCACCTTGTACAGCCCAATCAGTTTCATCAGAGGACATCAAGCAATGCTGGGCCACTTGCCTTGCGTGCTTCGCCGTGGCAACGTTGATATTTCCCTATCCCAATTCTCTCCAACTGCTGCGATACCTCGATTGCCTTTCTCAATTGTTGGCCTACCGCTGCTTGTATCTCCTCGACCATCTCCATGAAGCGAGGAGCTTGTTCTTGCAACCCTCCTAGGTAAAACTTCGCATCGCTATCCGGGATCCCTCTTTCCAACATTCCCCTCAATTTGGTCGCTAGGCAACTGTCATTTTCCGACATCTCTCGTCAGGGATGCACGACTCACCCGCAAGCAGCAACTGACGATTGACTCGTTCGCAGGTCTCCAGCTGGACAGGGAACCTGTCCGAGAGGTGCTCGAGCATGAAAAAAAAGTTCCACGGATCGTAGACCCATTCTTGTTCGGACCGCCGGGCAAACGCCACGATGTCGTCCCAGTCCATAGGTCCAAAAAATGCGTTGGCTTTACCAACGCGTTTTTCGTACCTGTCGCGTGGGGCGAACAAGGTCCATCGCCTGACGTGAATTTGCATCTCCGAGTCCTGCATCGACGTTTCTGCGACCCAAGTAGCGGTAAGCCGGAGTTGTCTCTCGACCTCGTCAAGTGCGTCGAGGAAAGTTTCGCTTTGCGTCGTCATCTTGGCGACCGAGGTGCCAGGAGGTGGCAAGCGGTGGCAGGGAAGGCTTCGTTGGCCATGGGGCATTATATGTGTCGAAGAAACGTCAAAGCGGGGGACAATGTGAACCGTTTCGTGGTGTGGTTCAAGCCCACGCGAGCTCCTTCAGTCAATTGGCATTGTTCGTGCCGAGACCTGTGGTGGGCTCAGCCGCGTATCTCGTTCTGGAACGATCGTTGGTCAAGTCCGCGAGCCTGTTCTATTTCTTTTTTTAAATTCACGGTGGACTGGTTATTCAAGACGTGCTCGGTGTAATGTACATATATGGCTCGCAATTCACCACTTTTGTTTAATCAGTAGGGGTCAAGACCGCTCGGACCGTCTTTTCCGGTCTTTGCATCGCTTCTGACGTGCCATCAGCCATCGCCCCTTGAGTTCTTCCTGCTCGAAGCTGAATGGAAGTTCTTGGGCCGTCGTTTCGTCGTCACCATGAGACAGGTCCTTTGTGGTGGCTCCTCCAACCCGACCCGCCATGCATGGCGACTTTTCGGGCTCGACTGTTTCGAGGTCACGGGGCAATGCAGATCCGTATCCACGCCTGTCTTTCAATGTCGATTCGTGCGCCAGGAATGCATCAGGTCCAGTCCCGTGCCCATCCCGAGGGTCCAACTGCAGGTCGGCCCTACAGCCTCGGCACCATTCCATCAACGCTCGGTGTGTATCATCGGATCGTGCAATCTGCGCGCTAAGGTGGAAAACCCTGGGGTCCACGATCAACGCTCCGCATTCTGGCGACGGTGAAGACGATTCCTCGGTTTCAGGTGTACATAAAGCCGTTGCCGATGCATCTGGACCGTTCAGATCGTAACACGTACTTGGATTCTGTGTTTGTGCAATCGTCTTTGCTTTCGCCAGAGCGTCCGACGTGTCGTTTGTTTTCTTGGAACGACGCTCAAGGTTCGTAGACCGCGCGGCGCGATTGCCGCCCCCTCGAACGGCTCCTTCCGGCTTTGCAGTCACCTTGGACGTACGCGTCTTTTTGGAATCCGAGGACGACGAAGAGACCTTTGAAGCAACCTGCGATCCACAAGCGCCTGTCAGGTTGGTGTTCGACGCCGCGCCCGCTCTGTTAGCCTCACATGGACAATCGCTGGACAAGCACCGCCTAAAAACGACAAACATAGACGAACTCGGCGTGGTCCCCGGAACCAAGCCAGTAGAGACCGCAGTGGTCTTGGGATTGGTCTCGGGACCGACGACCTTTGGACCCGAGTAGGTCGGGAGCAGTACTTCCCCGGGACCCGTGTTAGTATGTTGGAGACCCTGCGCGGACGAGTACGACGTCACGACCTCGCTTTGAAAGCGTGCTTGCCATGTCGCATGTTGCAATCGGAGAGCGTCTCCCACCGTGACGATGGAGAGAAACACGGCCTTTGCCAAACTGTTCTTGAACAAGGTTTCTCGACCGGGTTCCCCTGTCCCCAGAAACGTCGAGTAACGGCGACCGAGAATGCTAGGCAGACGTACCGCGGCTAGAGACCCTCTTTCCGAGCGACGCACGTACGGCTTTGAGATGTTTCTCGGCGTCGTCATAGGACGCGAGGGCCTTTGTCGTTACGCCCATCAATCCATCAGCGCTGCAGAGCTCACAGAGTATGCAGGTTCGGCCCTCGCGCGTTTCGGAGCAGCTATCCGTTCTATGCCATTGACCGACTTCCTCGATGTTGGACAAGAGGTCGATGGCGTATTCCCGATGACCATCGAGAAAATCTTCGCAGATGGCGAGTTCTCCGGGAGACATGGAGGACTTTGGGAGCGCTGGAGGCATGGTGGCGGGAGGGGAGGTTTGGGAAGCTGGGCGCGAGTGTCGGTGGAAGGGGGTATGTGGAGTGGTAGAGATCCACGTTTTATATCGGGGAGGCTGGCCGTCAATTATAGCCGAGAGTGGGGCACTGGTGGATGTCAGCCTCCGTTGTCTGTTCGCACAGGTCGAAGTATGGGTTCAGCGACCATTCTGACAACTTACACCGAACGCCAGTGAATAGCGGATGTGTTTGCTGGAGTGAGCAATGCCTGACTATACGTCTGTTGGTCTGAGTTATGCTGGAATCCTAGATTTCGAATTTGAACAACGAATGAATCGGCTCCCGCACCCCAAAGTTTAGCAGAGATGAAGATCAGCTTGGATGTGTCTAGAGAAAGACCTCTAGATGGTTATCTAGGCCGGGAGTACACTCGTCTCTGTCGACCAATACTTATTATCGCTGGCCCGGTAAATGCAGGAGTAACAGATCGCTCGCTAGATTACACAACTGAATGAAATTGGCCAGAATGGCGTGCGCTCGACGCCGGACAAACGAGTTTGACACCGACAAATTTCGATGGTGATTTTCCCGTCCTCTCCAGCAATCGCGATAAAACGGCCGCCCCGCGAGTGCTGTTGAAGTTGTGTCTTGAGGGTGTCGGCGTCAAGCTGGGTGTGCGTCAACGTGACGGTGTATGTGATGAATTCCGCATGCGCACAGCTTCGACTACCCCATCATTCAGGCAGCGCCGTGGCGACAAAACACACCGCCAAGGACCATACAAACACCGCAGTGGTGCTCTCCGAGTGGAAACCGGCCTGACAAGACGGGTGATGTCGGCCGCAGTCTTGCTGTGCGTTGCCGACCAGCCTCGCAAGTGGTTAACAGCACGTAGTAGCCTATGGTGCGCCTATACGGGCCTCACTGAATAAGCTGATGGGTCATCCGTGTTATATTTATCTCATCGATCGCTTCCACAAGGCTATAAATTAGCGACCGAGAGTTATCTCTCTAAATCCCAGCTACCATGACCACCTCCGCACCGCCAGAGATCATCCCCGCACCGCGATCCTCGCAAGAGGTGCTCTCCCGCCTCTTTCCAGGCGTCAAGCCCCCGCCTTCTCTCCTCGCCCCTGGCCGTCTGCCCAACTCTGGGCCAGAGGCTACGGCCGCGCTCCTTAAAGCGCTCAGGGATAACCACGAGCGGAGTCATGTCTTTTTCAACGAGTTCAGCTTCCACAAGTGTGCCTCTTTCCTTGGTCGGGTGTAGATCCTCACTGACCGCTGTGCAGTCACTCTGTCCACCATTTGCTCGCCATATATGCACTCGGTGCCCCGGCACCAGTGATCAGCGCTGCCTACCAGGATACTCATCTCGATCATCTGCGTATCGCGTTCGTTGCGCCCGAGAGGGTCACGATCACAGACGAAAACTTTGCGGATTACCTGGGGAACGACCAGTATGAACTCAACGTCCCATACTTCTCTCCGCTGACGTTAGATTATAGCTACTACAACGCCTATCTCGAGTACTTCCACCGCGTCGTGCTCGAGCCCGGTGCTACCATCTCTACCATTCTCGAGAAATACATCTTCTCTCCTCATTACAATGTCCGCACGCCACAGCAGAGCGCCGAACAACCGCAGATGCTCAATCGGCTTCTCGAGATTCTCATCCACCCGATCATTCACGTCGGCTACGGCGCCGAGTTTGGCATACTGGGTCTCATCGCGGAAGGTGCGTGGTTATAGCTTGTATGTGCATGCGCTGATCGTGGATCGTTGGATTGAAAGGTCTCGCATGGGCATCAGTGCATCCTGCTGGTGCAACTACGCTCATTACACGTCTGCTCTTCACGCCAGAGCGTACGACTGCCATCACTGATTTGGAGAGACAAGAGCCGGCATGGGTGCCCAGGCCAGGCTCGCGCCTGCGCGCGCTCAACATCTTGTCGCTCATGCTTCGTGATCCTCGTTTCGGATCCAAAGTGCTCGACAAGCACGAGTACGCCGCGATGCTCGAGTCACATGGCGAGGTGATCAACAAATACGGCGAGTTGTGGGACTGCCAGATCGAGAGCCAAGAAGACCTGGAGGAACGTGTTGAGGAGCTGGTCTGGGCTGCGACGCTCATGTATGGCGTCGGAAGCTGGGTCGGCAACGAGGCCGAATATCGTGCCGATTTCTTCACGTACGTGCAATCACACATTAACGTGCTTGCATATCTGACCGTTCTGCTCAGTGCA
Source organism: Xerocomellus dryophilus (assembly GCA_038089495.1). Taxonomy (NCBI): domain Eukaryota; kingdom Fungi; phylum Basidiomycota; class Agaricomycetes; order Boletales; family Boletaceae; genus Xerocomellus; species Xerocomellus dryophilus. Next base: position 30,838 of record JBBPKY010000092.1, read on the forward strand.
CATATCGTGACATCGGTCTTGTTCATTCCCTCGATCTGCGCATACTTGTCACGTCCATCACAAACGAAGCTGCTGCGTGCGCACTTTTTGACGAGCATCACTTGGTGGCTTGTCCGTGGTCGTCCGAGTTTCGCACTGAAGACGCTCACCTCTCAACCGCTTGCACCACTTCCCAAAGTGCCATCGTCCAAGTATTCAAACAGCTTGCCAGGCACCCAGCCAACCCCTTCGGCCTGTACGCTGCCTTCGCCGGCGTCGCCGTTTGCCATCAACCCGAACCCGTGGTACCCTATTATCGCGGATGCGCTCGTGCACCCCAACGAGCACCTGTGCAAAGTGCAGCGGGCGCTGGCGCACTTTAACGTGCTGTACGGGCATCGTGAGGCCGGGTTCGTACTCGACTCGCTGTCCAAGGACGGGGTGAAGGTGGATCCCGAGTACGCGTACTTGGACGGGAGTGTGTTTTTGCGTGTTGCGTGGCTGACTGGAGCGGCGCTTGGATGGGTCACTCACGGGGAGGATAACTCTGGGGTATGGGATTACCAAGAGTTCCAGAAGGCAGCTTTGGACGAGCTGGAGCTGTTGAGAAGTCAGGGGAGGGCGTAAGCGAAGGGTGATGTTTGTGACATGTGTATTGTCTTTTTCGAGGCTTGTCCGTTGGGATTGTACAATAGTTAGCGACCGATCGAAAGTGCAAGGGCGCCACTGTTCTGTTTCACATCCACGGAATGGAAGGGAACCTACTATGGAACAAATACAATTCTTGGCGTAGTGACCAAAAAGGCATGGTTCGCGACGCGACGCGATCACGTGGAGGCGCATCAATGTCTTACATAATCTAGCCAAAAACCAACGACAAGGCTTGTCGCCCTCTGCCACCAGTCTCGATGGATGTCACGTTTGGGGGCAAGTACAGGCTCGAGGAAGAAATCGCCAACGGTGGCTGCGGTGCGTCTCTGGTCCGTGCGCACGTCGCCGTCGCCGTCTCATGCATCCCCAGGCTCCGTCTTCCTCGGCGTGCACACCATCGCCGGCAAGGAAGTCGCTATCAAGCTCGAGCCAGCCGTTCCCCGCACGCTCACGTCCCCCCTCCGCCAGGAATCCAAGGTCTACAAGTCGCTCATGGGCGGCCCAGGCGTGCCATGGATCATGTACTCCGGCAAGCAAGGCGACTATAACGTCATGGTCATCGATCTCCTCGGACCCTCCTTGGAAGATCTCTTCAAAGTCTGCAACAAGCACTTCTCTCTCAAGACCGTCCTCCTCCTCGCAGATCAGCTCGTGTGTCTTTTTTTTTTAATTCCCTACCCACACTAATAATAATAATATGACTTCTCCCTCTCTACCCGCGTTCATTTCTCGTTGCCTAGATATCTCGTTTAGAGTTCATTCATTCTCGTTCATTCATACACCGCGACGTGAAACCTGCCAATTTCGTCATGGGCCAGCCGTCCTCACCAACCACGTCCGTCGTCAATGTCATCGACTTTGGCCTCGCACGTCGCTTCAGGGACCCCAGAACAGGCGAACACGTCGCTTACAGGCAGGAAGGCAGGCACGGCGTAGGAACAAGTATCTTTGCGAGCTTGAATGCCCATCGTGGCGTCGGTCCGTCACACCAGCTTGCAGTTGCTCGCATTCTAACACCCCCACAGAATGCGCTCGTCGCGACGACCTCGAGTCGCTGGCTTATATGCTCATCTACTTTCTCCGTGGCACCCTGCCTTGGCGCAAACTACGTGCACCAACTGTCGCCCAAACTTGGGATCTCATTTTACAGGCCAAGTTAGATGCTCTCGGTCCCCTGCTACCTGAATCACCACCGGATCATGTCTATCAAGACTTGGAAAAGGAACAACCACCATGTCACAAAGATACCACACAATTAGAAGAGAACCTAGAACACGATGAAGCGCATTCTATTGTCGAAAAGTCTCAACCTCTCTCCTCTCTTACCGTCCGTGCGACCCCGCGTCGTTCTCGTACGCGTTCACAGCCTCGTACCCCTCTACGCTCCTGTTCGCGCCCCCGCTCTCCGGAGCCCCCTACCCCTACCCCGATACGCCATCGCCATCACCGCAGACAATCGTCTGCTTCTTATCACCCCGACGCCCATCAAGACTCGGATCCCTACCTGCCACCGCCCACAATTCCAATGACTGCTACTCTGCCCGTCGAATTCACCCTCTTGCTTACTTACGCCCTGTCCCTCTCCTTCACCGATCTTCCCGACTATGACGGTCTCCGTGACATGTTCCGCAATTTGGGCCGTCGTTCAGGCGTCCGCTACCCCGACGAATGTGTACAAGGCGACAGGACTGCGACCGAATATGATTGGGTCCGCAAGTCGCGAAAGGGCACCCAGCACTGCGGCGCTCATCGAGTACGAGTCTGCGAGGCGTGCAATGCCGCCGCTCATGGTGTCACTGAGAGGCGGTGGCGCTAGTTGACGAGGGGCACTAGCGAGGAACTGTTTGTAGGCGTTGCTTTTCAGATTTGCCCGGCTACCCACTGGTACTACTGGAGTCCCAGTTTCGCTTTTTGTTTTCTTGTCGAGTTGACCGGGTTGGGTTCTCGCTTGGTCTTAATTGTGGCTACCCCCTTGGTGGAAGGGCATCAGGGTGAGTTGTTGTCGTGTCGACTGTGGCGGTCGTTGACGCTGTCAATTAAGTCATGGCGGTGCTCGCCTGAGCGAGTCGTCTTCCTGTCACTTGTGATGCCCTCCACGACCTCATCCCAGTCCGTCTCCCCGCTTTCTGGCCCATCCCGTTCCTCCCTACCCCTTCTCGGCTTTTTACCATCTCCCTCGCGGTCGCCGTCATGTCCCTGTTTCATTTATCCTCGTGTGTGTGCGCAAGATATATCCAGAGAACTCGAATGTACGCTTGTCATCGTTAGGCTGTGTGCACGCTCTTCGTGCTTTCTTATCCCCTGCTGTTGAACGTCTTTTTGTGGTAACAAGGTAATGTTGTTGCGTTGTAATACTCTCCCATCTTTGTGGTCACGGTCTGTCCTGCTGTGCTTTGAGTTTATTTTTTTTAATATGACGGCCGTTGTTTCTGTTCTAGCGTACTTGTTGTAATTGCGACAAGACATAGAGTTAGATTGAATTGCCAACATTAAATCTCACGCTAGCCTCTCGTGCGTAGAAACAGTATCATTAGTGTCGCTCGGTCGTCCACGATGAAGCCCGTCTCACTGTTGGCAGGATCTATACCAACGCATTCTATTCTACGGCATTCGCGAAATGTGCGGCAGGGCAGCTGCGTCAGTCATTTTCACCCGGAGACGATCGCACGCCTCCAGCACGCACTCGCAATGTATGATGCCATCTACACCTTTCATGCAACCCTCGTTCATTTCCTACGCTCCGACCTCTACGATTCCCCGAAAACATGCAAATACTCGCAGAACGATCGTAAGTTGGAACGAATCCTTCGCAATGGTCGTCTTTGCCTAACATCAATATCAGTCAGAAGGTACTCTGGCATCTTTCCCCCCCCCCTTCGGTTGCACAGATAAAGCTCTGATTTGATCTCCTTTCAACTGGGACCACATTGAAACACGACATAGAAGGCAAGTTTGTACAGCTACACTTATTCATATACACACTGCTTCGTCAACTTCTGGCACAAACCTGAACAATGAAGCAATTGGGTATTTCACGGGCTCAGCAGGCAGGACTATAATTGACTTGATCTCAATCTGCGACATAAATCAGCAAACTGCCATGTCAGCAGGAGAGAACGAGTGACCACAGCATTGGAATCGGGCTTAGAGCCAGAAGGAACTGTCCATCCCCTGCCCACACCAGCTTGTACGATACTGAACAGGGAACAGCTTAGCGGAACACGGAATCACCGCGTAAAATGAGTATCGCTCACGTGTATGCGTCCTGAAATTCACGGTAGGTAGCGATCCACTCCACGCTTTGTTCAGGGGTAACGGAGGCGGCGACCTTGTTGTCAATTACACCGGTGAAGGGATACCCGCCTATGCTGAACCGATAAGTGTTGTCGCCATCTTTCGTGACCTTCCACTACAGTCGTTGAGGTGAGCATTGCATTCTGGACGGTGACAAGAAACTGCCATACGGTTGCGACAGGCGCGTTGAGGTAGACAAATTGTAAACTTGGAAGTATGCCGCCGACACCGACGGGGGGATTTCCCTCGATGAGAGAGACGATTGTGAAGTTACCGGGACGGAGGTTGGGAGGCATCGAGACCTTGGCTGTGGTATGTAAAAGGCTTTGGGATGAGGCATACTGTGCGAGCGAGCCGTTCGTTTTATAGCCCTCGGACTGTGACCTTAGCAGATGGTGTCCCGGCTTCCATCTCGAACCCCGCCGCGAAAGGGGGATGCCCTGTTTCGATGACCACTTGTGCAGTTTTCCTCTTTGGTATCCACATACCCTGAGGCTGGATGTGGTTCAATGCATTCTTCATTCCGGTAACAGGATAATACTCTGCCTCGGTCCGAACACCCCGGATATGAATGTACTGTGTATGTGTGAGTAGGAAATATCACTCGGAAGCAGATCGGGGACGAAATACTAACCTATGCGGATAACTAAAAGAAACCCTTTGACCGTGTAGGTTTTCATTTGATTCAACTATAAAGAAGTTTAAACGCGTCCGCCAATGTTGCTCGTTACATAGTACTCGATCGCCGAACGCAATGTTCGATTGTTATATCGTAATGGTTTCTGGAGGTTATATTCACTAGATCCTTGGTATCGTGCAGCTGTGGTGAGAAGGACGCTCTCTACAGGGCATAATTCCTTAGCCTTGATTTCCGAGTCCCTCCCAAGCGTTGACATGTGTCCATCTGCCAAGATGAATCAGCGCTCGTTCCAGATCGGAGGACGGGGCTTTCAAACGTGCGGAGATTACATACTAGAACGTTCGATTAATGGGAAGCTCTCGTCTCGGTACTGTTGCGGAATGTCGGCGAGGTACCCGTGCCATCTCGACTACCTTGGCGTGAGGGTTTGGCCTCAAGCGTGATGTCGGCCATTGATACTAGCGACAGGAACGGGAAAGTAAAAGTTTAGACAGTTGCGGCGTACCAGACTTGGTCGAACGCTGGATCGGCTGAACACGTTTCGTCACCGGAGGCAACGAAGTGGCCTCAGCTTCCTCGGCGTCTCCTGGACGCGTGGTGGACATTACTGCGAAATTGGTGCAAGCACCATGTCTCTCATCACCACACGCAGGACATCCGAGCGAATCGGACATCGATATTCGCTCCCGGCACTGGCAAGCCCGGATCTAATATCTGGGACAGGCTCAGCAAGGCAAACTGCCAGTGGCACAAGCTTCTTAGGTGACCATATTCAGCTAGTCCAGGTCCTATGCTGGTGTCCACCAAAATTCTCGGATACTTACTAGATAGGCCTTCAGGGTCTTCCTTTCTTCAGGTACGTACGCCTGGACTGTGCTGTGCCGGAAGTAGGAAGATACCGTACTCGTCCGCATCCCAAGCCAGCGTCACAATCCTGCTTTGGTTGCGAGCAGACAGCACCTACCCTCAGAATCCGAGTTTGGCCGTTACCGGAATGCTGCAGCCCCGCCCGCCCCATTGCGCTCCCACGTTGAAAGTCAACCTTGCCGATAGTCGACGAATGAATGAGACGTTGTTCGAGTGTACTGGTCGTGGTTGGTGTCGCGCGTGATGGCAACAGGGCAACCCTCAAATTCCCGGGTTCGTGCCTCCGCGACGTGCGATCACGACACACTGCCATTTTCGTCGTGATCGTAGCCTCTGGATGTATCGTATACACCATAGCAGCCCCCGAGGAATGTGACCAATGTGCTGATTTCCACAGTTGCCCAGCCATGTTGGTCCTGAAAAATGTTTGCAGCACTAAACCAGATCGCACGGACCGCCGTAGAAGTTCCCTTGAAATGATTTTTTACATTTTACGATACGGAACTCAGAACTCAGAAGTCCAAGTCACCGTTCAAAGTACCACCATCCCTCCCAGGTTTTTACGCAAAGTCTCTGCTCAAACCTGACGTGTGCCATCTCCCAATACTCCAAGTCGAATCGCCTCCGAGTCATCCTCGTTACCCTCTGCCACTGGCACCTGATCCTCACCTGGAAATGGGTTGTGACAACACGCCGAATCCGATGTCAATCCCCTGCCAGCGGCCACGGAGGTCGTGGTCAATGGTCATACAGCCCTCGGATGCTGATGATGAACAGAGGCATAGAGGTTAATAGTATTATATAAGGAAACAAGGTCAGGAAGAGCGGCAAAGCTTGGTTTATTGCAGGATCATGTTCGAGTAAGACCAGAGTGAGGTCGTAAAATGCATTCCTAGGGTTTAGAGGAAAAAGTGGTTAGTTTTGTGCAAGCACTTGAGAGTAAGGTGGACGGGAGAGAACGATAGTAGTTGATGGAAATGAAAGAGAGGGAAAGGGTAGACATACACGAGGACGTAAAGAATCCCACCCCCCACAAGCCGTTGCACGTACCGGTTAGGTTGCCACTGCTTAGTCGCCTTGTACATCTCCACAGGCTGCTCCAAAATTTGAATGATAGCAAGAACCCGATGATCCGTTGGATTGTAAAGTGCAAGTTGTGGAGAGCGAAAGCAGACCCGAACGGCTGTTTCTTATTTGGGAAACCATGACACCCAATGTGGACCCATTCGTTCTTGCCAAGCTCTTCAACGACCCTAGAAATGCAAGATTCCTCTCCATCTATACGCGTGAATGTGGCGAGGGCTTCGACGCGGTGACCAAAGTTGTCCAGTCCTGCGCCTACGGAAAGGAGTTCGCTCTCGCCAACGGCAATGAAACGATGGATCGCACCGTCTCGCACGAATAAGAGCGGTCAGTGTTGGGATGTAGGACGAGATGTAGAGATGAGGAAGATCCTGCTGGCCCTTCCTATACGGACCAGCAGCGTGCAAGGGCAGCACGGAGAACTCGGCGGTGGAACACCACCAGATGCAAGATTGAGATGGACGGGCCGTCCGAAGGAAATCGACGATGGGTGAAACGATCCGGTCCCAAAGTCTGCGTAGGAAGGACGCGAGTTCTTTCGTCGTACCGGCCCTCGTTGCGCGCACAGTCAAGGTATGGAACTCCGTTGACAGGCCTCGAGCGTTTTCCTGTGTGAGCTGCAACGGAATATGGACGGGGTCGGTCGAGGAAGACGATGAGCGCGTCACACTATATGTACTTGCTTGCACTGATGATGACGACGGGTCTCCCACCGGCTGCACATCGGAGATCAGGAAAACCCGAAGAAGGGAAAGGGAAAGATCAGGTAGCTTGCGAATATCGGTCACAATTCTCTGCAGTTCGAGGTTGGGATGACACACCTGTTCGTGCTGATCTGGCCAGGTGAATTGAGGGTATTACAAACGAGCAAGGCCGGCCACGTGAACTCGTCTGCCAACGTCTTTCCTGCCGGGCTAGATACTGTGACATCATCCAACGGGGAATGGAGTCGCGTAAGCTGACTCCCAAAGACACCCTGTTCGAGAAGGTCGGCTGCACGCGCAGGAGCGCGGTTACGAAGACACGCTGAGAATGCGTCTACTGCGAGCGACGACGTGAGGTCTTTGGGGATGACAAGATGTTGAGGCAATGACGGCAGAGTGGCCAGAGCTTGAAGAAGTAGTCGAAGAGATGTTTCATATGCGAGAAGCATCGTGGTGCTGGGAATCTTTAGCCACACAAATCCATGCTCCAGGGGCAGAAAGATCAATGGAAGACATCGTTTGGGGTACATGTACGAGTTGAGCGTAGACTGAACAGCTCCTCCTTACCCTTCGACCGTGTGAACCGATTACGGAGGTGGTTTCCAAAGTTGAGCAATGATCATGGCCTCATCGAGGTCCTCCATCGCCCCGAGCTAGTTGTACCGAGTGGAAAGACCACCTGCAAGGTCGTTCAAAGAGCTAGAACGAAGAGGGTGCCCTTGTGGGCAAAGGTCAAGTGCTTCTTGCTCGAGGAGAAAGGCCTCATCGAGGCCCTCCATCGCCTCGAGCTGGTTATACCGAGTGGAGACGATTTGCAAGGTTGTTCAAAGACATTGACCGATCGGGGTGTCCTTGCGGGCAGAGGTCGGGTGTTTCTCGGTTGAGGACAATAGTCTCTTCAAGGTCCCTCGTCGATCCCAGCTTAACGAGCGCTGAGATGAATTTCAAGCCACGCCAACGAGACAGAGCGCATGGGGTGGGCAGGTGGAGAAAGTTTCAGTGCTTTGCGATCAAGGATGGTCGTCTCGTCCATGTAATTGATCCCCCCTCCTTGCTTAAACTCGGCGACGAGAGATTTTGCCCGTAAATGCAACCGTTTAACTGGTAGGTACATCATTTCACTGCTCTCCATGGCGACAGAAAGACGCAAGTACCTTTCGAATCCATGGTGGCTCACCGAAATGGATTCAACGCGGTGGTTTGGGTATGAACTGTGCGCGCAAGTGCAGAGCCGATCGTTGTTCCTGCTTTCGTCTGGCAAGAAACGCGACACACTACGAAACCACCCTCGTTGCGTTCAAGCGGGAGCTGGAGTGTTTCATTCATTGCAGGCAAAATTCGACTCGTATTAGGAACTAGGCCTTCAGCCACCAAGTCTACATCACTCCTTGGGCTCCCGGATCGCCTCAACCTCGAGACATGTCTACCACGGGCACCCTCCCATTCACGGTCAACGAGCGTGTCCTATGCTATCACGGACCGCTCATCTATGAAGCCAAGATCCTGAAAACTGAGATGTGGGACGAAACCAACACCAAACTCGCGGGCGTCGGCCCACACTTTTTCGTACACTACAAGGGGTGGAAGCAAACGTGCGTTGGCCTTGCATTTCTCTTTCCCCTTTCCCTCTCTCCATACGTTTGTTTCGTCCGCTTGTTGTTCTGCTTCCTTTCGTGGACCGAGCTCGCTCGGTTTTGGCCCTTGTCCCCAGTTCAGTAGCGAGGTGCGAGGCATGTGTCTCAGACTGATTCATGCTTCTTTTCCGTAGATGGGACGAATGGGTCCCCGTAGCACGCCTCCTCAAGTTTAACGAAACCAACGTTGCGCTTCAGAAAGCGCTCTCGAGCCAAGCGTCCCAAGCTGCGTCCTCTTCCGCTGCGGGGAGTAAAAAAGGTGCAGGGGGGCCTGGGTCCGGCGGGGCGGGTGGCGGAACTGGGACTGGTACAGGGCGAGGTGGGAGGAAGGACGGGAGGGGAACGAAGCGGGGTAGGGAAGAGGTGAGTCATCTTGTGGTTTTGATGGCATGCGCAGAGTGGGTGGGGCGTGTAGGCTCCACATGTCGGATTCTATGTCGGACATGACGCCCCTCTCGTTTTGACAATTGAGGTTACCCCCGTCATGTCGTTCTGATTGCTGACTGGTCCGTGTAACGTGGTAGGATGACAACAGTCGAAAGCCGGAGATGAAGCTGAATGTGCCGGAGGTACTCAAGGTGCTCCTCGTCGACGATTGGGAGGCTATCACGAAAAATAACCAGGCACGTCTTTCTCCGATTGGATATATGCGCCTCCCTCACGCTCTGGGCATATCTACTCTCATTCCTGTTATCCATTTTGTGGGGTCACTGCCCACGGTGTTGTAAATGTAGCTGGTCCCGCTTCCTCGGGCGCCAAATGTGATTGAAATCCTTCAAGAGTTCAAAGAGTATATCGCGAAAATGGGTAAACAGACGAGGCATGTATCATTCCGATGCCTAGTGACAACCTCCTCACCGGCGTTCGAAATAGCTTGCGCGATCCTGACCTCGTTCTTCCTACCATTATTTCTGGGCTCACCGTTTACTTTGACCGCTCCCTCGGTGCAAACTTGCTTTATCGCTTTGAGCGCCCCCAATACGCGGAGATCCGTAAGGCGTATGTGACTGGTCCCAAAGTGCTGGTTGGGCAGGAGAAGGATATGAGTTCCGTCTATGGGGCGGAGCATCTATTGAGAATGTTGGGTCTGTTCTCCGCCTTGCTCGATTGGATTGCGTGGTGTGGATTACTGACCGACTGTCCCAGTGAGTCTGCCACAGATGGTAGCCAGTTCGACGATGGATGGGGAGAGCATAGGGTTAGTGAAGGACTATGTAAACGAGCTGCTCTCGTACGTCCCTACTTTTCCTTGTCTTGTCTCACAGGCTGGCTCACACAGGACACAGATTCCTTGTGACTGAGCGTGATAGGTTATTCCTCGCAGAGTATCAAAGTGCGAGTTTACAGTATCAGAATATCTCGCGGTCGTAATCTATTTTTCACCTATGTCTAATATCTCTAAACTCGAGGGATTTACAGTACTTGGTACTGCTTAAACCTAAGCCTTGTGCTAGAGCTACTTGCCCACGTGATGATTGACGTCATGGCCGTGGTATATAGATCGCTCTCGCGCTCCCAGGACTCCACTTGACCCTTTGCAATGGCCTCCATTCTCACAGGTGTAGCCCGCACAGCGCACTCTGCCGCAGCCAGTATCCTCTCTGCGGGCCAGATAAGCGTTGGCGACGACATCCCCGCCGTGAATGTCAAGGAAGATAATCCTGAGAAGAGTTTCACACTCAACCTGAGCGGGAAGAATATCATAGTGCGTGTTTGACCACGTCTCGAGATAAATGACGCTGATCATCCCTGTGCAATTTAGCTCGGTGTTCCCGGCGCGTTCACGCCCCCTTGTAGTTCTCAGGTACCTCAGTACATCCAGGATTATGACAAGTACAAGGCGAAAGGAGTCAAGGACATTTATGTCATCGCTGTCAACGATGCATTTGTGACCAAGTATGATTCCCGTACACTCGCGCACGCGCATATGGCCTACCTAGGACTCACGCATACACGCAGAGCTTGGAAGGAGAAACTTGCCCCAGAAGGAACTGGTGCGACATCTCTTTGTCTATGCAACGCGCTGATCCCCATTAACGTCACCAAACAGGCGTTCGCTTCATCGCTGACGACAAGGGCGAGCTTACGAGCAGCCTTGGACTTATCTTTGATGCCTCTGGTCTCCTCGGGTCTCCGCGTTCAAAGGTATGTGATATGTCCTCGATCACACTATTCCCAGTTCTTTCCACTTCCACCCATCGCCAAACCGAGCATGCACTGACGTTTACTATCTTGGTACATGCCCCAATAGCGTTATGTCATTGTCGCGCAGGATAACAAGGTCCAGCTTGTTGCTGTTGAAGACGAGCCGGCCAACTTCACGGTGACTGCCTCAGATGTGGTTTTGTCGCAGGTCGCGTAGACTTGTGTTTATATGGGGGAAAGAAAGTCTGCCATAGGATGTAAAAGGCACAAGAGCGACTGAAATTCCTGGATGCGTGTATGTGTGTAAACATTCAAAGCGAATTGCAGACGAGGATCGCAAACAATGACGTTCTCAATACATGCAGCAGTTCGTCCGGACGGTCCAGAGTCTCGTCGGATTGGATACAATGTCTACTAGTTCCAATACTGGTTTCCGTACGAATCCGGCAAGGGCACGTCAGACACACCGAGACACCGAGTCACATCAGCCTGAGCCTCAGCTGTTTTAACCATACCCTGATGAGTCGGAGTACATCTGAGACAACCCGAACACGGCCATGGCATGACGGCTTTGTCTTCGCAACTCACTTGTCCGATCTCTCTATGCCTTCTCCGAGGTACGTCCCACGTGCGAGCACTGGCTGGGACCCTGCCATCCAACATTGTCTCAACGGATGAAACACGGGTAGAAAACATTGGTATCAGCAAAGATAAATTACTGACCAACGAGGGAAGATGGAGAGGCAAGGAAATTGCTGGCCGCATCTCCAGCGATAGGACAGCGGAGGAAAGTCGTGTGTGGTCAATGAAAATCTGGCTAAGCTCAGTGGCACTTGATGCCTGCGCCTTCGTTCAGACCTATTCCTGGGATGAATACAATGATAGGACAAAAGAATGTTCACATACCCAAGTTCAGTTGTCTTCACGTCGATTTCGTGCATCATACGGTCAGGAAGCTCATTCATAACGTTGTTCTGCAAGAGGACGGTATGTGCGACAAAACAGATCAAAGGATGGCTAATCCGATGCGCGAGCAGGCAACCACAAGCAAACCTGACTCATCGATGGTATTAGCAAGGCATGCAAGTATTCGTTTCATGGCGCTCTGGCGGTTCCTGCGCTCCTCACCAGTGAGCCCTTTCCTTACGATCTTTGGCTGGAGAGCCTATCCTCCATTCAAAACACGTTGATATGCATCTGCCAGGTCAAGATTCCCTCGAATAGCTACTGCATGCCCTTCGAACGTAGACAAGTACTGGCACATTCGAGGGCCGTGTCTTCGACGAGCCAACTCTTCTGCTGGGTGAGATGGGTGTACTGGCCCGTGACAAATGGGTATGGTTGCTGGTAGGTGTACGAGGTGGTGACGATGTGGGATGTTGTGTCAATGGTACAAAGTCAACCGGGCTTGTTGTCGCTGACTTGGATTCCCACGTAGTCTGGTGAATCTATGAGGTTGCCACGTTGAGAGGCAAACCGTCGATAGACGACTAGGTCTGGTCACCACTGATCCGTACCAAGCGCATTCTATTTTACCTGGCATTCATGAAATGTACAGCCCCGGGAGGGCTGCGTCGTCCTTTCCACCCAGAGACGATGCATATCTTCAAGCGCACGCATTCGAAAAGTCTGATGCCATCTACGTCTTTCACGTAGTCTTCTTTCTACCTTCCAGTTTTCCCTTCAAGCATCCCCCGTCCTTGCCTGACCCCCCGCCCTCTACACGAACCATTTTAGACACTCCGATCACCACCCCGGCGTGCACGTCATCCTCACAGGCCCCTACAGCGCCAACGTCTCAGACATACTCGCCCGTCGTCGTCGGCACAGATGAGGTTGCAAGCCACGCGCGGACCTATTCGACGAATGCGAGCGGGACCAGCCCATCTTGTATGGCTTGTCGAACCCCAGTCATGGGATGCAGGGTCAGCGGCGGGCCTGTCAGCAGCACGCGATGCAGCAGATGAAGGGGTCAGGAGGGGTGAAGTCTGATTGGAAACAAAGAGTTTCGTGGTTTCGCTTGTGAGTTGGTGACGCCTTGGGTGTGGGAGGTCACCCGAATCCGACATTGTAGCCATGCATGACACGTCGCAGGATCGCTCATGACCGGCGATACAACCTGGGTGGTGCTTTGGTTCGCTATACCCAATGCCAACACAATGCGAGAAGATCTCCCGAGCACGTCCCGCTAAATCTGGTTGTCAAGTTGAGTTGCCGCGATTTCCCGAAAACATGCAGATACCCGCCGAACGGTGGTAAATTGTCCTACGATCCCTTCACAGTGGTCGTTTTTGTCTACCATCAATATCAGTTAGAAGGATACTCTGGCATACTTGTCAACATTTTTTCCCTTCGCCTGCACAGGTATGTAATTACAGTAACCAAACTCAACTCTGATTCGATCTCCTTTCAACTGGGAACAACATTGAGACACTAGTACATACAAGGTAACTTTGTACCACTACATTGATTTCGCATAGCTTCTCGTTCTCATTCGTAAACTGGCACAAACCTGAACAGTTGATAGATTGAAAAGAACCCCAAGGGCTCGGTATTCTGAGGCGATATGATTCCCCCTAGCTCAATCTGCGACAAATCAGAAAACTGCCGCGCCCACAGGAAAGAACGAATTACCACAGCCTTGGATTCGGCCTCAGAACCAAAAGGGACTGTCCACACCTTGCCCCCACCACTAACGGGTTCGATACTGAACGGGGAACGGCTTAGCGGAACACGGGATCACCGCGTAAAACGAGTATCGCTCACGTGTATGAGTCTCGAAGTTCCCGGTAGGTGGCGATCCACTCCACGTTCTGCCCGGGCTCAATGGAAGCAGCGACCTTGTCGTTAGTTGCCAAGGTGGAGCGATACCCGTCTATGCCGAGCAGATAAGTGTTTTCGCCAACTTTATCGACTCTCCACTACAATCGATGAGGTGAGCCCAAGTTGCGTTCTGGATGGAAACTAGAAACCATACGGCTATGTCAACCCCGTTGAGGTGGACAAATTGGAGTCCTATATATGGGGGACCGACACCGACTGGGGGGTTTCCCTCGATGAGAGAGACAACTTTGAAAGTACCGGAAGTGAGGTTGTCAGGCATCGTGACCTTGATTATCGTAAAAGATCTGGGGGCGAGGTGCACTGTGTGAATCGTTCGTTTTATAGCCGTCGAACTCTGACCCTAGAAGGTGGTACCCCGGCCGCTATCTAGAACCGCCGCGAAAGGGTGATGGACCCTGTCTCGATGTCCACTTGCGCAATTTTCCCCTTTGGTATCTATTCTGAAACTGGATAGGGTTCGACTTATGTGTTTATGCCACGGTGAACTATTTTGGGGCTTAACTTCGCGTACCCTCGTTTATAATGGAGTTTCCAACAGAATATCTGATATGGACTTCGTATCTGCGCCACCAGGAACAGCGTCAACGCATCGCCCGGTATCGTCCTGAAAAGGAGACCCGATGCCATTGGTGCGACCTCTTGTTAAGTGGCAATCGAGTCCGGGTAGTAGCTGTGTCACAAGGGGGATTATCTCCCATTCGCTGGATGCCATACACCGGTACGGTCTCGCTCCAGCGGGTTTCGGGTATCCAGGAGGAGAGCCAAGTTCGCGTCTCAGGTCGTGGTGTGCGATCCGCCGCCTTAAACACTCAGGTACTACAATTTGGGCGCATAGCGGTGGTGCAAGCTAAGATGGACAAATTCGTCTGTCGGTGATCCACCGTGGAATGGCCGGAGACACGTCGATCATGGATCTGAGTGGATCTGAGTTTGTTTTCGGCACTGGCGCTCGGCAAGTCCCGCCACGCCACGCCACGCCACGCCACGCCACTATCATAATGCTATATACACATCGTGTTGCCGAGTACAACAGTTTAGAAGTCAGGAACTTGGGCTTAGGTATTAAGGGCCAACCCGTCGTGAACCCGTACACCGTGACGGGTCGGCACGGTATGACCGCGGGTTCTCACCCACCGTACCCGTAGTGGGCATTGGAAGTCGGATCAGAATTCAGGAGTGCGGTCAACCATGGTTACGTGGGAGTAAAAATCGATGTGAGGAAAAGAACGACTGGAAGTTAGATAGGCGAAAGGAGTGAGGTAATGCAACGAGCAGCGAGGATAGGCAAGATGGGGACGAGCGGGGATTGGTGGCACGGGAGAAGAAGAAAACGTGCTGATTAACGTCACTTGTCCGAGGACTGTACACTTTGACTTTACCCGTGCCCAAGTAGGTCACAGTGTGAGAATCAATGGTATATATGCAGCAGCAAAAACGCACTCGAATTATCCCCAACAGCCCCCCCATACCTCCCCGTACTCAGGCAAAGCCTCATCACATCAGATAATATCTAGTCGACCAATCGTCTCATCTTCAGCAGCAACGATGAGCACCCTGCTCGATGATGCCATCAGCAACAGAATCCATATTGCGCTCACCGTGGACTCGACGTACGCCATGCCAGCCGCAGTGACTCTGCGTGGTATTGCAGAAAACGTCCAAGGTCCTGTCACGGTCTACGTCTACGACTGCGGTCTCCGTGAGGAGCAAAAAAAGAAGATCGAGGCGTCCTTGCCCGAACGCCCCGATCTCACCCTTCTCTTCATGCCGTTGCCCCCAGATGGTCTGGGAATCAAGTTGGGCGCAGCTTGGGCGAGGATAGACGCGATGAAGACCCTGCCCCTCGATCGCCTTCTCTATTTAGATGCAGACACTCTAGTGCGCAAAGACCTGAGAGAGCTGTGGAACACCGACCTCAAAGGTTACGCTGTCGGCGTCGTGCCTGACCCATGGATGCCAACAGGACATGACGGTGTCCGAGCGCCTCGGGGACAATTCTTCAATTCAGGCGTACTACTCCTCGACCTCGTAGAAGTCCGCCCTACCATTCCAGCGCTCGAAAAGCTCTGTTGCAGGATGAAGGGAACTACCCCATTTCGCGATCAAGACCCGCTCAATGTTCACTTTAGAAGTCACACCATGGCATTAAGCGACAAGTGGAATGCAATCGGATTCGGGACAGTATTACCTGATGCTGAGAGAGAAAAGCTGTTCTTGGAAGAGGCGAAGGATCCAGCGATTGTTCATTTTATTGGACCAGTTCATCCACCAGCATTCTATGTGCTGAGTGTCCCCGAATTTCAAACGCGTAGCACCAAACCTTGGGGTTACATTGGTGCACGGGGACATCCATACGCAGAGGAGTGGTGGGAGGTGCTGGAAAAAACTGCTTGGAAGGGTTACAGGGAGACAACTGAATACAAGGAAACATGCGAACGGGCAAAGATGAAGACATGGAAGATGGTGGAGGAGGAATTCGAAAGACGGATCGGGTTGAGGTGAAGAACGGTAATCCCTCTGGCGTATTTTGTACCACAATTATGGTGATGCTATAGATCTATGACATCACCTGAACCTCGCACGTCTTGCAAACAGGAAGATAGGACGGGGACGTCAATGGGCTACATGAAAATGAGGACAGCAACTCACGAGAGTTGGGACAACGACAAAAAGAAAGGCTCGGCTGAGCGAACTGAATCAAGGGAGCTAGATATGGAATGGGTACAATGAGCGGCGGTGCCACCTCCAGGATCATGCTGAGCATCCCCTAGTGCGTCCGTGCGTCCCGACTCGGTTCATTCTCCGCCCCAACGTTATTTCCGAATTCCTCGCCTAAGTCCTGCACTCTCCATTTGCAGCACTCCTCCAAGTTGGCCCGTTCCCGGCTGGTTCCCGCAACGGTCGATGTCGCCTCCATGAGCCAACCCAGGCTCTCCAAGCCAGAGGTGGGCCCAAAGGAATGGGCTTCGACGTGCCAACACAGGTAGCAGCCCCTAGGTGATCCGTTCTGCGACAAGCTTGTGGCCATCGCGGCGTGCTTGATCGTCGCCCTCGTAGACGTGGAAGTCGAAACCGAAACCACCATTGATTTGAACGCCAACGCACCCTGGTCTGTCCAAGGGATTACCCTGTTGTTAGTGAGTCGAAGCGACAGGACGGATATTCTGCGCTTCCAGCGGCACTTCAAGATGGGTTCGAGTTCAGAAGACGCGGAAGGGTCATAGAGCTCAGAATGCTGTGGAACGCGTTATGAGCATGCACGCGTTCATCGCAAGCAATAAACGCTAGTTCAGTGTTACGACTTTTGACAACCAAATTCAGCATCATCTCCACTGCGGGTCAGATTTGTTGGGTGCGAATAGTAGACGGTTCTGAGTGCCAAGACACTATTGAGGTGGGTACAATGTGATGACACGCATTTACTTGAGGACAGAGTCCCCGAGCACTCGTATCGTCAGAGACATCGAGGCTGCCAACTATATATCAAGGTGCGCGGTTTTGTCTTCACGAAGAACCGATGCGACCGACCAGATATATGGCGAACTCAGAAAACCGCAAACGATTTGGCTGGCAGTCGGTGAAGGTTAAGATGAATATGTATCTTTGGACTGAGACTTTGCTCGTAAGAGATCAGAGATGGTAGTGTATACATGTAAATGTGTGTACATGTATACTATGAATGGGTGACGACTGATGAGAGGGATGGGCAAGCGCGTAGCGCTTCGGCCCGGAGGGCACCCGATGGGCAAGCGAGAGAGCTGCGATCCCCGCCGCGTTAGTGGTCTCGAGACGACGACGCATGCAGCGATGGATGCTTACCCACGAGTTAGGAGTCGCTTCCGCTGTGCTGACCCCTAAGGTCTCCTACGAATTGGTGGAATGGTGTGCTGTAAGAAGGTTGTGTGCACCTCCGGATTCGCTTGCATGTATGGCGCTAGTATTTGCGCATGTTTCCGTAGGTAGATGAGGAAAGAGTCCCCAGCCCAACGCCCCTTTACCTTGACGACGTCAAAGGGAATTTTGCGCAACAGGTACTCGAGCGTGGCTCCAATGCGTATGCCATGGCCTTTTAATGGTGGAAGCCCTGCCGCCACTATTGCGGAATCGAGGACCTTCAAGAATTTTGATCTAGTGAGAGGGGTGAAGCCTGCTTTCGAGCGATAGGCGAAAAGGGGGACTGCAGCCGGGGGGTCATTTACACGAAAGTGGTTGTTGAGCGCCTCTTATCGGGAATGTAACCCCGATAGCGCAGGAACACGAAGGGATATGATAGTCCTTGTGGAGACACTCACGTAGGACAATGGTTCTTGGTTGGAGAACAAGTTGAAGTGTATAAGAAAGAGCTAGTGGAACGCTAGGTCTTTTGAGTGGGAGGAAAGAACAACTGGGGTTGTTGAGTCGTTATTCAGATGGGCAGTAAATCCCATCTTATATACTGTCTAGGTATGTTTGTACCTATTGACATAAACCTTATTATCGTATGATAAGAAGATAAGAAGGTAAGCCATGATTGGCTGATAAGCCATGGTGCAAGAATGACACCATATGGCGTGATAATGACGTCATGATAAGAGATAAGAACTGACGTCAATGTCATGACTAAAGATAAGGGTGAGTAATATGGATAGCGTAAAGATAAGGTCATAGACCGTTCTAGAATCTGGTATCAGGAATAATAATTCTGAATAAGAAATACCAGATTTCCAACACTCCTCCTCGCTGTTCATTTTACTATGTTTGTGAAAAGTATAAGTCGAAGTGACTTTCTTCCGTCTTCGAATTTCTGCTTGCCCAAGTTTTTTGTGAAGATATCAGCGAATTGCTGATTCGTGGGGACGTAGTAAAGTTTGATTTCTTCAAGCTCTACTGATTCTCGGATGTAATGTTCTGTCATCCGGACGTGCTTCGTTCGTCCTTCTTGTGCAGGATTCGAGGCAAGGAATATGGCGCCTTGATTGTCGACGCATAGGGGTAGAGGACCTAGCTTGATTTGGAACTCCTCATATAAGTTCCTAATCCAGCGAAGCTGTTTAGCTGTTTCGGTCATACCGCAATATTCCGCTTCTGTTGAAGAGAGTGTAACCCTTCGTTGTCGCCTAGATAGCCAGGAAACTATGCCATTTCCTAAGAATATAGCATATCCAGTGGTAGATCGTGAGGTTTCCACGTCACCAGCCCAGTCTGTATCAGAGTAGGCACATAAACCATTTTGGTCTCCATGTCCAGTATAGCGTATGCAGAGATCTTTTGAAGATGCGAGATAGCGAACAATGTAGATCGCCTTCTGCAGGTGTTCTTCTGTAGGATTAGAAGAGAACTGAGACATTTTGATGACCGCAAAGGCTATGTCTGGTCTTGTTCCAAGCATCACGTATAACAGTGATCCGATGACCGACTGATAGCGACTTCGAAGTGTTGTATTCGACTGTTCCTTGTCAGAGTTTGGTCTCGGGTTATACCCGGTAGGAAGAGGTACAGAGACGGGTCTACAATCCTCTTGACCAAATCGTTTTACGACTTTCTCCGCATAGCGGGTTTGGTCTAGAGTGATCGTACGCTTTTGGCGATCTCTAGTAATCCTCATACCTAAGTATTCTTTTGCAGAACCAAGATCTCTAGATTCCCATCGTTTCATGAATCTTTTCTTGTGTTCGAGGATTTGTGTTTTGTTTCTACCCATAAAAAGAGCATCGTCAACATAAACAAGTATGATGATCAATTCTCCTCCTTGGATCTTGTAGTAAGTTCCTGGGTCTGCTTTGCAACGGTGGAAACCCATCTCCAGGAGACTTTTATGTAACTGCTTATTCCATTGCAGTGCTGATTGCTTCAATCCATAGATTGATTTCTTCAAATGACAGACTTTAGTCTCTTTGCCCTTGACTTTGAAACCTTCAGGTTGTTCCATGTATATTTCTTCATCCAGCTCGCCAAAGAGATAGGCGGTCTTGACATCTAGGGCCTCGATTTCCCAATCATGAAGCGCTGCTAGAGCCATGAGGAGTCGGAACGTTTCGAACCGAGCAACTGGGGAAAAGGTTTCTTCATAGTCTATTCCGAAGATCTGTGTGAATCCTTTAGCGACGAATCTTGCTTTCTTGCGTCCGTCGGATTTGACAGCATAAACCCATCTCCCTTTGATGGTTTGACGAC
>JBBPKY010000093.1:0-16789 GCA_038089495.1 Xerocomellus dryophilus
GCTCTTCGCCGTCCCCTCGACAGCCTCGCGCACGACACCACACGATCCGTCCGCCCCTATTATCATGTCTGCGTGCAACGTCGTGCCTGAAGCCACTTCAACTCTCGGGGGATTGGCCAAGACCTTGGTGACGGGCGTGTCGTATGACATCTCGACGCCTGCCGACTTGGCTGCAGAATGCAGCATCGCGTGAAGGTCACGGTACTTGACATGAGATGTCGCTCAATAACAAATGTCGGACGACACGTGCACGATGGAACGCTCACATGCATCAAAAGGTACTCCGCCCCGATCTCCTCCAACATTTCCCTTTGAGGCCACAAGAAATGACCTATGAATCGACCTGTCTCCACTGTCGAGACGTGAGACATCTCTCCGTCCGGAATATCGCATCGAGCGCACACTCACACGCGTAGCAATGACTATTCCTGGCCGGTTCGCCCCACCGAGCGGCTTGTTCTCCGAGACCCCATTCTTCTAGAATTTTCGTGAGATTCGGTGGGACTCTGACGCCGTACGATTTCTAATGATTCACAAACGACGCAAGCGTTTCGGCGTCAAGAGACGTGGGTCCGAGTCTGATCTGAGAACGCTGGGATCCGTACCTGTTCGGGCCTCGACTTGTCGACGACTCGGACGACGTGCCCCGCCTGGGCCAACCTGAACGCGACAGCCAAGCCAGATATACCTACGAAATGGCTCGTGTTGGGTAGAGCACCGAGGGTGAAGGAATCGCTCACCTCCGCCGACAACGATGACGTTTAGGCTCAGAGAGGCCTTTACCAAAAAAGACATGCTAGTCTTGAGCAGGAACCTGGGACGGTGCCGTGCCTTGATAAGGTCGAAGACAGTACGAGATGGCGAGACGGAGCTGAATCAATCCCCAGTGGGGTATAAAACCATGAATTGGCGATGCTGACGAGAACTGAACTTGTATCCTCGTCAACGTGTGAGTCCCACTGGCATGGAGGGTCAGGGAAAACAAAATTGGTCGCTTCCGCCAAGGTGACCGTATCATACAGTAATACTAATCCCAGGATGTCAGCCTGAAAGACACATACCCGAGGCTGGGCAAGTTCCGAAATGGAAAATGGACCTTAAAAAATCGGATATCGAAACAATCTAAGCGCGAAACACTCTACCGAGGAACGGCATTCAAGGGTTCCGGTTCGAAGGTTAAGAGGCGTGAGCCGCGTGGTTTGCTTTATTGTGAGTGAGATCCATATATGATACGAACATCATATCGGATCACCGCATCATGCGGGTATTCGAACTTTCGAACCACCGCAGTCACGGTCAGGCACCTAGATCTGGAGCAATGCCGCAGCTCTAGGGTCAATACACTGGTGGGCAAATAAACCGAAGTCTTGCCTATTTTTGTTAGGCAGATTAGCTTTGAAACTTTGAGCCGTTTCAGAGGGAGCCGTTCCAAACGTGTTCAATTTAAATGCTCTCGAAACGGCTTGTTCGCTAGCGCTATCATAGACCACGCGGCAGGAACGACAGCATAACCTTCAAGGTGTTTGATGAACATTGACAGGTGTCGTCGAAGGTTCCTCGCAAGCAATCACTGGGCCACGAATGCCAATGATGGTAAGAAGCATCCGGAGATATTAAGCACTTGGACGGGTCCGGAGAGCCTAGTAGCATCGGACCGCCGGAACGATACATTAATCGGGCCTCTAGAGATGGGTCTTGTATAGCCCGCGCAATATATTATCAACGTCTGATAAGGTCGCTTCTTTACGGGACACCTCCAGATATGCTTCCCCCTTCTCGTCTTCAACCGGATCGGCGATGCGAGAAGCCACGTGCCAGTGTTGAGGATGCAAACCCCTGGAAAAAACTTCGATCACCGCTGGTTCTCTTGAATGTGTCGTTAACCGTCGTCCAGCATACAATCGATAAAGCGCTCTACCTGTCCAATAGTCTCTTTGCTTCAAATAGGTAGTCCGAGTTGAGGGCCGCTTCTCCGTTGGTATTCACATAGTCTCCAGTTTTGAGGATGCGACTGTCTTTAGGCTGGAGAATCTTTGTCACAGACGGCAGCGAAGCCGCCATGTTGCTGGGTACCAAATGACTAATCGATCTGTGCAAATCAACGTCCCACTTACTGCCGGATGTCCTCGCTTACGATCCTCTCCAGATCTTCAAGTAAGCACAGGGTCGGTTCCACCCACGCATCCACGTTATCCGGGTCGTTATTGAGCAGTGCAACAGCGTACTGGCCGCGCTAAGAAACAGACTGAATGCCTGCTGTATAACAACATTATCTGTGCTGACCTTGAGTAGGTACACCCTCCTCCGTGAAGTTTCCAACGATTCGTGATCAGGGGCAAGGAACACGTCTGTCCACGTAAACCGCGGCTTTTCGCTGTAGATAGTCGTTGAAGCGTCGACCCCCGGTAGTGAGCAATTCAGCGTTGCCTCTGAGGAATCCAAAGCGGGGGAGGGAGCCCTCGATGGACGGGGTGTGTCCACTTCTGAGACGTCGGGCTCCAGTTTTACCGGGTGTTTTTCGTGCCCTTCGAGCGCGCAAGGCTTCTCCGTAGGTAAACCAAATGAATTATCAGACGCGATTGCGTCCTCCAGCGCGCTTTGATCGACCTGCGCCTCAGCGCGTCCGGATACATGGTCGGAAGCAACGTCGTCGCCCGCGTTTGTGACCATTTCCTTGGTGTTTGGACCTTTTCCAAATGATGGCCAGGCCCATTTCCTGACGTCCATACCCATACTTATACCAAGAAACCCACCCGATGGAGGTGGCTCCGTGTTCGATGCCGTCGGTCGGCTGTCGTGATCCCCGTGACTTACGTCGTCCAGTCGTTCTGGTTGAGTTGTCGAGGCGAGAAGAGAGGCGGGTCCAGGCGTTGGAGTAAGGTACTTCATTAGATGTCGTGCCAATGCAACGGGGTATTGTGAGCTTCTATATCTGCTGGAAGGAGCGACATGACTTTGCGTGAATACAAGAGCAACTCCCTCGGGTATCTGTGATGAGAAATCGTCGATGGCGGGAAGGATTAATGGATATAATGGATGGAGAGGCAAGCCTGAGAGAAGAGTCAGGTAAGCGGCTGTGCGAACATAGCGGGGAGACATGCGCGCACCAAGGTCTACGCAGAGGCTAAAATCCTTGTCTAGATCCCACGTCCACGCCCAGACGGTAAAGAATCGTTCGAGCTGCAACTCCAAAGCTTGTTGTCCCAAGGAAGACAATATCGAAGAGAAGGAACCGTGAGTCAACTGAGGAGCACGTCGCATCAGCCCCCAGAGGATCCAAAAACAGACATGAAACCGACCTTGAACTGTTCGTAGCCTCGCATGAGATGTGCTCGTATCGCTGAATCGTGTAGAGTGCCGTCATGGTATTCCAGCTGGGGTACTTGACTCGGATCCCCATCTTTGGCTTTCCCCTTGCCTTTATCTCGGGCCTTGGGGTTTACGGTCGGAGCACGCGGGGTCTTTGCGAGTTCGATGGCCTGACCGATGGAGAGCTAAGTGGATGACACCGGTGCACACGAGGCCGCGCTCACCACGTGCATCCAAAAGTTGGGCTCCGGGTTGACCATGGCCATTCGTCTGGACTGCGAATGAACGTTCTGACATGGGTCTGTTGAATGGAAGATCCTGGCAAACGTTTAGTTCTGCACACACCCGCACCGTTTTCGTTGTTTCCCTCACTCTGCAAAGTTAACGAGCGCTTTCGCAAGCCCAACCTGCCTCAGCATCTTGTCGCGTGATACGGCTCGGTCGCGGGAAGTGTAGAATAGAATTTGGGCCTGTTCCTCGGCGTCTTCGTCATCATCATGTGTCGCTGAGATGTCAGGTCGAAGAGTAGGATTGTATATCGTTAGGTATAGCAGAGACGGAGGAATTCTGCTCATTTGGAAACAAGTCAAAGTCCATTGAATGTGTAAACAACTGTAAAGCGCGAGTATTAGGCAGGTAGACACGACTCTAGCCAGTACATAAAGTATGCGATCGTAGATTACATTTGCTGAGCTCTAAGGTCTTGGTATCTCATCATTGTCCACGACTTCATTCTTCTGTGAGTTTGCATCGGAAAACGGGTTGGAATCAGAGTCGATCGGCGAAGGTGAGGAGGAGGAACACAGCTGCCATTCCCCCTCCAAGGGTTGGACGGGGCTCGCTTCAAACCCGCCTAGATCTACGGCATCATCGTCATCGACCTCGACCTCGTTGGACGACGTAGGCGATGCTTTGAAGGGAGACGGGAAACGGAACGTCTGCTCGTCATCCATCAGAAGCGAATTCAGACCAGCGCCGGGGAGGAGTTGGTCGTGCTGAGATTCTTCAAAGCTGGGCAGCTCATCGAGGGGTGGAGGGGAAGACGACGGTGTCGACCTGTTGTGAGAGGGTGGTGTCCGCCAACCATTGGTTTGTTGTTTCTGGGGCGACAGAGAGGTGGGCGCGGCGGTCTCGTTGGGAGGTGTGGGGAGCTGGGTATCCACAGATGGGGTAGGGTCGACAACTTCATCGACCGACAGTCGTGCTTCCTCTATCTTATAGTAGCTTTTACCACCAAGCGGCCCGTCGCTTCGTCGCTTGTAGAATAGTAGGTATGCGTTTGCATTCTGGAAGGCCTGTAAATTCATCGTTTCCATAACAGTGCGCTACACTCACCACTGCCTGGTATGCTTCGCTCTTGGTGACATAAGAGTCGTCGAAGTGGTACCATTGCTCGGTGACGTGGTTGAGTGCATAAGCCCGATAATGGCCACCACCCAGTCCGCCGAGGTGTTCGTCGACCGCGTATAAGTCATAGATAAGAGGTTCCTCGACGTCGGCAATTCCTAGCCCCTCAATATCGGTTCCACTCTCAGCCAACCTCTGTCCGACCTTGCGTTCACCAACGAGACTGGTGAGGTCGAGACCTTGAATGGGAAACTCGACAAACGTATCAATCTTGTCTCTAAATGCACGGCTGTTACTGAAGCGCTTGAGGTGCACCGCCAGAATATCCGGCACTCTCCAAAGGTCGAACTTTTTCGTGGCCTGTTGGTGTTTCTTGCAGCGAGGGCAGTACCACAGATCATCCTCACCCAATTGTTCTTCCTTGGTGAATTCGGTCAGACAATCGTCAATGGACAGCCCCTTGCTCCTCCTCTCCGAAGCCGCCTTCTTCGTCTCGGCATACTCAGGATGTAAGAATGTTGTCCAGGTGGTATTCGTCCATCGTGCATGCTCCCAGTGCGAAGCTTCGTTACCGAAATAATACGTTTTCAAGTTTTCGTCGAACTCGCAGTAGAGCGCGTCCGTTTCCTTAAACAACGGAGCACCAGTTTCCATCTCCTCCAGACGCGTCTCCCAGGATTCGAAGCGTTGGCCCGAGGAGCTGAATGAACTAAACCCTGTCCCATAGTCTTTCTGGCCAGGCTGAAGGCGCAGGTTGAAAACATCTTTTTTGATTCCGACAATCTGGGGAATGCCACTAATTGGGGTGTCCATTGTGATATCGTCTTGGATCACGGCCTTCTCATCGACGATGTCGCCTTCATCGACATTCATGTCCTCAACGCGAACAACCTCTCCATCCTCTTTGATCTCCGTTAGAGAGTCCATTGGTGGAACCGGGATGGGTACTGAATCGACAGATGCAGACGGGGTTTCCTCCCATGTGAAAAGATCGCGGGCATGGCTAGTCCACCGCTGAAGACGATCCACTACAGCTTCATAGATCGCTTGTATGCTCTGAGCCTGTTCGGGATTGACGACCAAAATGAACGGGTGACCAAAGTTGGTCTGGCTGCGGTAGCTGTACGACTGCCGCGAGGCCTGAAGGTCGGTCAAGAACACCGGAAGAATGAATGGATCTGTTTCTTTCTTCTTGTACAGTCGGCCTTGACGTGCGTTGCATGGCAGCTCGAAGCATACGATGGTGTCATTATCGGACATGTCACCGCAGAGGACTGTATCATCAAGATTCTTGTAGAACCGGTTATTGAATATCTCCAATGTCAAGAGCTAAAACGAGACATCAGCAGACGGGAAACAGGGGAGATAGGACACGAACATTCTCTGGCGGTGCACCCATCCAGCGGCCGAGGAGTGCACGGAGCTCTTTGAAACTAGAATCTCGACCAATCTCGACAGGGACCTGTGTGATTATCGTTAGCTCGTGATTCAAATCGCCAGCACCAACTCGACCTTGAGGTGGGGTTGCGACCCGTCCCATGGGACATACTCCACGACGTGTTTCCACTTCTTCGTCACAGGAATAGGCAGAGTGAGGTACATGAATGGGTCAAAGGTTATCGATACCTGAAGGGAGACGGTTAAAGCAGTCGGTGTCGTACGACCGTCAGCATACCTTGTTGCATTCGGGACACACTAGAGTGCTCTGGTACTGTCCCTGGAAGAGATCCACGATGACACTATCATTCCGCTGCATGTATCCATGCCACGACTTTTGTGCCAATTGGGCAAGCTCAAGATCTCCACCGCCCTCCCAATCTGGCTTTTCTACATACGGTTTCTTGAGCACGCGATTGAGATCTTCATGTAGACCGTCGAGTAAGAAGGCCACGAGCTCTTGCGAGTCGTGTTGCTGGTATCCGCTGAATTGAGGCGCAAAACGTTGCAATTGCATCTTGAACTCGCGTGGTGAGTAAGAAGTCGAGGTGGAATCTTTGGCCCAAATACGGTGCAAGAGGGCGCCAAATGCCTCTGCGATGGCGCCACCCATCCCAAGGGGATTATCAGGGTTGAGCTCGTTCTGATAAACCCCAGCTATGAAAGTTGAGTGGATGAGTCATATGCGACGACAAATACGACTTACAAAGGAAATAATCTGTAAGTTCTTTTGTGTGCGCAAGACACTGGAGTGCAGAGTTCATAAAGCAAGTGTTGCCCCTTTGGACTAGCGTCAGATCAAGGAAGTGGACGATAGGACGAGCGTACATGTTTCCGAGACCGAGTGTCCCGGGATCTTGTGGTACCCTGTTCTTGGAGAATCCAAACGGCTTGAAAGGAGCAACTTGTGACTCTTGAGCTTTGGTGGACGATGCCGCCGAGGGTGCGGGTGAAGGCACCTGCCTAGGTTGACTCTGAGAGACACTGGTTGTCGCAGGACGCTTTGTCAGGCGACTGAAGAAGTCATCTCCGCCAAATAAAGGAGGGGGCACCGACGGGGCTGTTGGAGCGGTGACCGAGGGGGTTTGGTCTGCTAACCATTTGCCGTCCTGCTGAAATTCGACAACAAAGGGGTCGTCAAACTCGATCAACGCGTCCTCGATTGTTTGGTCATTCAACTCCAAGAGCTCGGCGCCATGGGCGGCAAGCTTCGAGGCGGGGAATTGCGAACCCGTATATTCACCTGGCTGTATTTTCCATATCCTGTATGGAGCGTTGGGAGGGGCAGATACGCTGGCTGCGAGCTCCCTGCCGAGCGCGCTGACTGTATCCTTTATGGAGAGGGTGACGTAGTTGTGGGGGGGACCAATCGGCCCATCGGATTGCGAGTCGACGAGGGAAAGTGCTTTGAGGCGGGGAGGGCGAAGTTCGAGACTGGGTTCCCCGAGACGGCCCCTCGCGATCACGGAACGGGGGAGGGGATGGGTGGCTGGGCCATACCTAGCGAGATTGAATCGACTGCGCAGGCAGGTGGACAAGACGGACGCACCAAGCGATAAAGGCTTTCCAGACGTCGCAGGGGACGAACTCGACGTCGACGCCCTCTGTGAGGTTTGAGACGAGGTTGGCGTCGCGGTCGAGGAGTGGGGAGTTGTCGACGGGGCCGAGCTCGGTTTCGTCGAGGGTGCCAGACTTGTCGGGGACGCCCTGGCACGCGGCCTGCCATCGCCTGTACCAGGAGCGGGCTACGATGTACCACGTGTCGCCTGTGTGCATCTGCTTGAGGCGGCGCTGCGAGACGAAGTGGAGCTTCTGGGCGGGGGAGGGTGGCTCTGGCATGGGGGTGGCACGGAGGGGGGGGCCCTCTGAGGCGGCTCTCTTGATGGACGACGAGTCCGAGTCTGATTGCATCGATCCTGAGCGTTGGCGCTTTCGACGGGTCGATCCGACCTCCAGCTCGCTCGGCGACGCTGCTGGCGACGGCAGGCTCATCGCGGCTCAAAACAAGCCACAACCACGATGCCAAACCACTTTTCCAACTCCCCCGCCCACCTCGTCCACGACGCCCTCGCCGGTCTCGCCGTCCTCAACCCACACATCGCCGTCGACCACACGCACAGAGGTTCGTCTCCCGTCCCAGCCCGCCCGTGTCTCACCAGGCGCCAGTCGTGCATCTCGCCAGCCCAGACCCCTCAAAGGTCGCACTCGTCTGTGGAGGGGGCTCTGGCCACGAGCCGTCCCACTCTGCCTTTGTCGGTGCGTGCCATGACACTCGCAGTCGTCGGATCCCTTATTCTCGCAGGTCAAGGAGTTCTCTCAGGTACTTTCCTTGCCTGGGCGCTACTCGGTGCCTCACCTCACGCCAGCGGCCGTCTGCGGAAACGTGTTTGCCTCGCCCAGTGCCCGCCAGGTCCGTCGTGCGATCGACTTGGTCACCAATGACGCGGGGTACGCCTCTTGTCTCTCCCCTCTCCCATTAACCTCCCCCCAGCACAGTCATCATCGTAAAGTAATCCATCACCCTGTTGCCACTTCCCCCGTGACACCTTGAAGGAACTATACCGGCGACGTGCTCAACTTTGGCCTCGCCAAAGAGCAATACGCCGCCCTTCACCCCGACAAGTCCGATCGCGTCAAATTCGTCATCGTCGGTGACGACGTTGCTGTCGGGAGAGCGCAGGGAACGATCGTCGGCAGGAGGTGCGTTCTCTCCTCTCAGCCTTTCTTGTCTCGATCACCGTCCCCTTGATAGAGGTCTTGCTGGCACCTGTCTCGTGTACAAGATTGCAGGCGCACTCGCCGCTCGAGGTGGCTCCCTCGACCAGGTTCATGCCATCGCCGAACACATTTCGTCTCGTCTCGGCACCATCGGTGTGGGTCTAGAGCATTGCCATGTACGCAATTCCCTTCCAAGCATACACGCCCCGTCTGAATGGCCAGGTTCCTGGCACCGCGGTACCCGACACTCATCTGGGTCCCAATGAACTCGAGATCGGGCTCGGTATCCACAACGAAAGCGGCCATCGCCGCGTCTCTCCAGTACCCCCACTCAACCAACTCATCCCAGACCTCATCCAGTTGATCACATCTACCGCCGATCCCGACCGATCCTTTCTGCCTTTTAACAACGATGGCACCGACCGCGTCGTGCTCCTCGTAAACAACCTCGGCGGTCTCAGCGAGCTCGAGCTCGGCGCCATCGTTGGTGAGGCAAAGAGTGCCCTAGACAAGCAGGGTATCAAGACGTTGCGCGTCCTGGCCGGGTCGTTCATGGTCCGTCCGTCCCGTACCCATGAAACAAGTGACTGACGTCGGAATAGACGAGCCTCAACATGCCGGGGTTTTCCATCACTCTCTTGCTCCTCGCCGAATCCGACAATGTCGATCTCGTGCTCTCCCTACTCGATGACCCCACCAATGCCCCGGGATGGAAATGGTCCTCAAAGTCCGAACCAAAGGCTATCGTCGCGTCGGCTTCCTTGGCATCGGTCGACACCACCCCTCCCAGTAGCCAATCTACCCTCAGAGCACCGGACGCGCGCTTATTTGAGAGTGCCATCGAGCGCGCCTGTAATGCGCTTTTGGCAGCCGAGGGCGAGATTACGGATATGGACAAGATCGCTGGCGACGGAGACTGTGGGCTTACCCTCAGCGCGGGTGCATCCGGTCGGTTACCATACCTGTCTAGGACGTTATGGCCGCTGACGGTCGTCAACCCAAAGGCGTACTCCAAGTTCTCAACCAGGGT
The DNA here is from genome assembly GCA_038089495.1 of Xerocomellus dryophilus. Classification (NCBI taxonomy): domain Eukaryota; kingdom Fungi; phylum Basidiomycota; class Agaricomycetes; order Boletales; family Boletaceae; genus Xerocomellus; species Xerocomellus dryophilus. The sequence continues at coordinate 9,842 of JBBPKY010000093.1, forward strand.
GTCATCACAGGAGGAGACGTGATCAATAGCATGATCGCCATATCTAGGGTGGCCGAGGAAACGATGGGTGGGACGAGCGGCGCCCTGTACTCGTGGGTATCAAACCGTCGTTCTCCCAGACCCCAACACTGAAGATGTTTTCTTGTCCGAACAGGATCTTCTTCTCCTCGCTCGCCCAAGCACTGGGACGTTCCTCTGCCACGGTAGCGACGACCGAAGTTTGGAGCAGTGCGCTCACGTCTGCCCTTGCCCGGCTGTACACTTACACGCGTGCTCGGCCGCCCTCGCGCACGCTCGTCGATCCGCTCACTGCTTTCGTGGATGCGCTCCCCGCTGGGTTCGAGGGTGCCGTCAAGGCCGTACAGGATGCTGCAGAAAGGACAAGGTATATCGAAGCAAAGGCGGGCAGGAGTGCGTACGTCGAGGGCGACTGGTTGAAGGAGAAAAAGGTCCCAGACCCGGGCGCATGGGGCGTCAAAGTCATCATTGAAGCACTCGCAAAGTAATCGACGGCGGGCAGCAAACAAACTCGTGTATTCAAATCGCTGTACTTGTAATTGTATACATCTGACAAGCAAGAAAGATGGATGTTTCCAAGATCCTCGGGGACACCTGTTTTTAATCAAGGGGGTGAAGATTTGTCGAGAATCCAATTGGTGTGGAACTTCCTGATCACCTCGATCATGGCCTCCGCACGCCCAAAAGCATTCAACGTCAAATCATACTTGAGTGCGACCGGGTGGAAAACTTGGACGAGGTGCTGTTGGAGTTTGGTCACAGATTCACTATCGGGGACGTACATACTCCGTCCAATGCTTATCATTATCTTTGCAGCAGTATCCAAGTGAGAGGACCTCCGGCCGCTCTCTTTGTTCACACGATTGTACTTGAGCCTAGGGGCTCACAACATGACTTCTACTAGTCGAATACCACCTGTCTTTTTATTTCTAAACGTTCGTCGTGTGCCCGCCGTACCCCAGAGCGTGTTTCCAACGATGTCTGATAACAGGTGAGACTGTCGAGCAGCTCATTGCCCTCGCGACCACGACGACTCGGACTAACCACATTTCCAGCTTGCAAGCCATTCTTACCGGAAGGACTGCCTCGATCTACGTGGGACCAAATTTAAAGTCTCAGCTCAGGCAGAATCCCGAGAAACTGAGTGCCCTACTCATTTTCTCATCGTCGTCGTAGGAAACGCCACCCCTGACGGGCAGTTCTTTCACTTCAATCTCTTGATGGTCGCGCAAGGCGACCCCTCCGATTCTATCAGCCTCAACATGATCCCGACCTACGACGGGAATAAGATGTACGGGGTACTCGAATTGGAGTACCGCGGCGAGCTGTCTCGAATCCTTATTACATTCAAAGTGGAGCTGCCCGCCAGCGCGACGGCGGCGAAACTCTGTCATTGCCTGTTGACGGTGCATCACCTTGACCGATACGAGTGAGTATTCGTGACGTTCCCACCTTGTTTTTCATTCACTCATTCGTTTGAAAGATTCAATTTGGAAGGGCAAGGATGCCGCCACTGGTGCGCGACCGCTCTAGAAAAGCTCGCAGAGGTTGGCTTCATTGATATTGATGTCGAAGTCGGAAAGAAGTTCCAAGAATTTGAGGAAGAGGAAGCTCAGAAGTGGGGAACAAAGTTTCCGATGCCCCGCATAAAGGGCACATTTCGCGACTCAGAAGCGACGGCGCAACATGGTCGACAATTCGGGCACCATCGTCCTGTCAACCGCAGCTAAGTCAGCACCAGTGATCGAACTCGCGTTATCACTTTATACGAGTGCACATTGACAATGGCTCTTAATTTGGGTTGCTCTCACCGCGGATGCATCCAGTGAGTCATCATACCAGTCTAGGACGTCATGGCCGCGCTGATGGTCGTCAACCCAAAGGCGTTTTCCAAGTTCTCAACCGGGGTGCCATCACAGGAGGGGTCGCGACCAATAGCATATCAAGAGTGGCCGAGGAAACGATGGGTGGGACGAGCGAAGCACTTGCAAAGTAATTGACGGCGGGCAGAAACAAATCGTATTCATTTAGCGACGACGTTATTGACAAGAAAAATGGATATTCCTAATCTTCGGGGGCACATGTTCCCAATCAAGGCAATGAAGATTCGTCGAGATTGAGAATCAAATTGGTGTGGAACCTGATCGCCTCGATCATGGCCTCCGCCCGTAATGCTAAACGGTACTTGCGGTGACATGCTTGCTTGAACAGAAGATGACTCACCTTCGTTCACCGTATGGAAACCGTTGTAGCAATCTGCAGAAGTAAAGGGAGCAAACCGGAATATGTTCTTCGTCAGGTTCCAGTAATATTGTGTGTCTAGGAAGACGAAACGTCAAACCCGCGTGAGATGGAACAAAGTAGCGGATGAGATCGCACCAGTATTGCCTACAGAGTGAATCAGTCGGGAATACGGCGAAAAAGACGCGAGACGCGAACCCAGGGATAAAGACGGGGACACGACTACTTGTGTCACATTGTAAAATTTGGAGGACTCCATGGTCGCCTTGATGGTTCCAGCAAGGATCGAGTAAGGGCCATATCCAGTTGGGGTTACAGGCGATGGATCGAGGGCGGAATCGTATTCTTCGGAGATGGATACTTGCCCTGCGTGGCCGGTATGGACCACCCGCCCGAAAGCATTCAAGGTTAAATTATACTTGAGAGCGACTGGGCGGAGAACTTGGACGAGGTGTTGTTGGAGTTCGGTCACGGAACTTGATGCACCTTGAGCGAGTGCACTCTTGCATCACGTGTGGACGTACCTATGCTCCGCGATACGATGGTTGACGATGACCGAGGCGCGCTCGGGAAGAGCGTTGACTTTGACGCCCCCTTCGACAATATCGGCAGCCTGAGTTGTGCCCAACATGGCACTGGCAACAGGGGACAGTTCGAGGAGGCCATGCTTGAGACGCTCCAGGGCTGTGTCGTCGGATATTGCCCTACGGGCGAGGGAGCGGAGATGGTCGGGGAATGATGGAGAGTACTCTGCAAGGCACATGGTGGAGAGAAAGGGAGTTCCGTTACGAAATAGTTGAGGGACGTGAGGGTTTTCCTCCAGTGCATTGATAAACTGGGCAAGATAACCAATGCTCTGACAGGACGGGTTTGGTGGTGTGACGTGTTGTGGACGGAGGAACGTACCGTATGTTTTGGGGGTGTGCTGGAATGGCCACCTGGGGTAGCGACTTGAATGCGGGCGTCGAAATAGCCCTTTTCGGAGAGGGCAGGGAGCGCAAAGTACACGCCGTCACCATAGTCATTCACGGAACCTGGGTGAGAATGAGGCCACGGACTACGAAGGTGAAAACGCCCTCGTCGAGGATCATGGCAAAACCATCATGACCGTAAGTTTGTTGGAGGTAAGTAGCAATGTGACCAGCGCCCTGACGAAGGGTTAGACGTGGGAAGGCGAGTGGATGATGGACGCACTTCTTGTCCGGTCGTCTCCTCATCGAAACCGAAAGCGAGGACGATGGTCCGGGCGGGAGAAAATCCGTGTTCAAGAAGGGCGTCGACGCTGACAAGTTTCTGGATGAGCTCGCCCTTGTCGTCACATGTGCCGCGACCCCAAATCCAGGTGCCTGATGGAGATATGAGCATGATTCGGGGAGACGGAGGGGCTCACCATCATAATCGCCCGAGTATGGCGGGTGCTCCCACTGGGAGAGGCTGGACGGATCGACCGGGACGACATCTAGATGAGATTAACAATGGTGGCGGAGACACGATGTGGGAGGAACCTTGGTGGGCTGTTGATAAGAAGGGTCTTGCATCCGTAGAGCCCTGCCAATGGAATACGAGCCCGTAGGTGTTTACCCTTGTGACGTTCAAGCTGCCATACCTGGTAGCGAGATGAAGCAGGGGAAGGAGAGGACGGAGAGGGACTGACACGCGTGGAAAGGTTTGTTCCAGGTAGCCGTGCAGATCCGCAAACGGGTGCCATACGGGATCTTGGCCGACCGGGCCGCTTCCATCCCTGGACTCTGTGCTGCAAAGGGGTGAGCTGAGGGGGGGGCAAGGCAGAGAGGACGGACGGGATGCGAACTGCACCCGAGAGTGCGTGGTAAACGGTGCGCTTGAAGTCGGGGGCGGCATAGACGGTGTCGAGCTCTGCCGCGATCTGTGCATGGACGGCCGGGTGCAGCGCGTCCCACTGTGTGCAGACGGGCGCGTGCTCGAACGCGAGGCGGACGAGTCCTGCGAGTGCACTCCAGAGCATGGTTCACGTGATGGCGGTGAGTACCACTCCAGTGCTTTGATGGAAGCAGCGTGTCCGAGTGCCGCTCACCATATGTCGTGCACGCAGCCGTCCTGTCCGATCCCCGAGTTCACCGCGGAGTGCACCGACGAGTGTCTCGTCCTCGCGTGCGACGACCCCGACCACGGATCGCCAGCGTGCCTCGTCACCAACGGCGAGACCCCCTGCGATGGCACCTGCATCACCGCTGCAGCCTGCAACGACTGCACCGGCCTGGACGAAATCGTGAGCACCCCTCCCAAACCCCGCACCGTCCCTCACTCGCCCCGCAGCTCCAGTGTTGCACCGACTACCACTCCTACCTCATGCAACAGCAGTCTTACTGGGAGTCTGCCTTTCCCGACCTGCCGTGCGATTGCTCCCCCCTCCCCCACTCGATCCAGGCCTTCATCTCCGACCCCTCTATTTCCTCCAGTGCCTCCTCCTCCCCCTCCCTCCCTCCGTTTTCACCGTCGCTCCATGCTCCCTCCCCCTTTGCCCTTCAATCCACCTTGCAGTCTTTCCCATGCATGTGGGCAAACTGTGGCTCCGTATTCAACAGCCTGTCGGATCTCGTAGGCCATGTCAATCTCCAACATCTCTGCGCCATAGATACGCCTGCTCTGCCTGTGCACGACTCCCCCCTTTTCTGTCACTGGGGCGATTGCGCCATGTTCCCGTCCTCCTCTCTTCCAAGCGCCTCATCTCCAAGCTCAGATGACGACGTTATAAATATCCTTGCAGCACACCTCATGCAGGATCACCTTGGTCTCAGCTTTCGTCCTTCGCCCACACTTCAGCCCCCTCCAGCAGGCCCCCAGCCAGCCAATCCGCCCTCACACGACTGCTCGGGTACTCACCTCTGCAAGTGGAATGCATGCACCCAAACGTTCCCCTCCTGCGATGACCTCACAGCTCACATCGCCTCCGTCCATATCGGAGGCGGAAAAGCCCACTACGAGTGTTTCTGGGAGGGCTGTAATAGGCACGGTACAAACGGATTTTCGAGCAAGCAAAAGATATCCAGGCATCTCCAAGTTCGTGCTTCACCACACTCGATGCCCTCTCGCTCATGACACGTTCTAGTCACACACTGGCCACCGCCCTTTCCAATGCCAGGTATGCAACCAAAGTTTCTCCGAGGCGGCAACTCTCCAGCAGCACATGCGCCGTCACACACAAGAGAGTGAGTCGTCCTTCCAAACGTCCTGCATGTCGTGCCAACCCTACGCAGAGCCATATCTCTGTGATTTTTCCGGATGCGGAAAAGCCTTTGCTACTGCAGGTGCATTGACGATCCACAAGCGCACTCACAACGGGTCACGACCATTCAAGTGTAAATTCTGCGACAAGTAAGCCTCTCGTCGACCGCTACTTCATCCCCTGACAACCATCCCCAGAGCCTTTTCAGAGTCTTCCAACTTGTCCAAACATGTGAGTCGACGTGCCTCCCAGTGTTCCGTCCCGCTCACTCAGTTGAAAGCTTCGGACCCATACCGGTGCGCGTCCGTATGTATGTACCGCAGAAGGGTGCGAAAAGGCGTTTGCTAGACCAGACCAGCTGGCTAGACACATGAACGTGCACCGGCGAAAAAAGGATTCCAAGGGATAACTCTCACATCTATGTAGTATGAACTATACGGACTAATACACGTATCACATTCCTGCCAAACGGATGCGATAAGAGCAGATGCATGGAAAAACACGGGTGAGGTATGAAAAGCATTCATAAATGATGAATAGAGATAATTTCACGACTGTCCATCCAGTGCCATTTTATTGATGCCATGAGCGACCAAGTTGACTTGGCCGTCGCCTTCAAAGACCTCTGCTTGTAGCTCGGGCGCCTTCCCTAACGGTGTGGCTTCCGCAGAGGGGAGTCTAACTGTCGGTGGCACCGCAGGTGTAGGCGTGAGCCCAAGCGTTCTCTTGGTGGGTATGACACGGCCTGCAGAAAATGAGTACCACGATAGCGCCACACGACAAGAGAACGTGCCCAGTTTCTTGAGATGATCGTACCCCTTCAACCTCGTCTTGTCGAACTCGGGGTTGACAGAGGAGCCTTCCTCGAGCGCCACATAGTCGATGCGCTTCGTGACGAGGAATGCGTCGGTGAGCGTCCACACCGCGTCGGGGACGACCTCGTCGACCCAACGACAGTGGCGCAGGAGCTCGCAGCGCTCCACGTGAGGGAACCGGGGCCGAGCGTGACCGTGCTGCCGACAGGACTCGTCTGGTAAGACTCCCACCATGAGGTACACGGAGGGAAAGGCGAGCTTGGCTTGACGCAATTGCAACGCATGTCTGTCCGATCGGACGTGTCAGCGGACGTATTCGCGTTCGTCGCGGGCGCACTTACCCCGCTGTCAACACGTCAAAGACGCCGTCGAGGTAGACGCGGACGGTTCGGGGGTCGAGTGGATAGCTGCCACCGTTCCGCCCGTTGGCAGAGTCGAGCACCCCGCGGACCCAGGTCTGAATGTCGGTGGAGGAGAGGGTCGCGGTGCTGAGGGCTGCGCAGGCGGCTTGTGTGGGTGGGATTTCGCGCACGGTCTGCGAGGCGATGTGGCCAAAGTCTGCGATGCTGGACTCGAGAGAGCGTTGGCCGGGATTCGAGATGACATCGTAGTCTTCGTCGCTGAGGACGGAGGAGGAGTCCATTGTGCGGTGGTGGTCAAATCAAGGTA
>JBBPKY010000093.1:16885-50196 GCA_038089495.1 Xerocomellus dryophilus
CGAGGCGATGTGGCCAAAGTCTGCGATGCTGGACTCGAGAGAGCGTTGGCCGGGATTCGAGATGACATCGTAGTCTTCGTCGCTGAGGACGGAGGAGGAGTCCATTGTGCGGTGGTGGTCAAATCAAGGTATATGTACACTAGACCAACGCGGGTATTACGCCGGGCAGGAATGCGGGCCCTCCCTTGTTGGCCTCGTACCACGGCACGTCGTGTGCGATCAGCACCTGCACCTCTCCAACTTGCACCAGCGCTCTCACCCGCCTCAAGTTCTCCTCCGCAGCGTCCTTGTCCGCGTGCATGATGCACCGCACGCGTCCCGTCGCCTCATCCACCACACACGCAAATGCCTTTTCTCCAGTCACGATCCGCCAGTCGTGTGCAGAGTCGCCTCCGAGGAGGATCCAAGACCCGCTTGGGGACGTGCGTGCGAGGACGTTGATGTGGCCAACGACATGACCTGCATTCGTGTCTCAACACCCATCCTTTTTTTCCGCCACGACGGACCTGGTGCATCTACGATGTACAGACTCCCGTCCCCGAAAAAGTCAAACGCATGTGGATACGGCCCGATCGAGGTGTTTAGGTCAGATTTGGATATGAACCGCGCACGTTCGACAGGGATGGCAGTCGACGAGAAGACCGCATCCGGATTCTCGGGGTACCCGTTGACCAGGAGTTCCCGACACCCTTCCCCCACGATAAACGACGCCTTTGTGAACGGGGTGTGATCCCCGATACTACATCATGATCAAGAAGCTGTGCCTTGCCTGATGGACGCTGTCACTTACTGGTCCCAGTGTAGGTGGCTCACGATGACGGCGTCTACCTCGCTGGGTGGAACACCGCCTTTCTCGAGCGACTCTGCGACGTCTTGTTTCACCGTGGATGAGAACCCGAGGCTTTGCATGCGCTTCTGAGTGGCCGGTGGGTACCCCTCGAAATCACGACGTGTGCCGAGGTCGAAAACGATCTGGAAACCCGTCTTGGAGTGCCGCAGCGAGAAGGCAAGGGAGGGAACCGACACGATTTCCGGTTCGGTGTCTGCGACAAGCTTGTCGATAGGAAGATTGACGTTTCCGGCTTCGAGTGCGGAGACATCCATGTACGCTTGGTCCGGAGCCGGTGGAGGGAGCGCCATTGTCGCTTTCTCGCCAGAGTTGGTGGTACAAAGTTACGTTCGTCTCCTTTGTACAGCAATTATAATCACGAATGCTGTGGACGATTTGTAACGAGTGCGTCATCGACCATCATTTCTGACTAGCGTATCCTAACTGTGCGATAGAAACAACGCAATCACGGGGATTGATCAAGTGAGCGGTGGGATCGTCCCCGGAAAGAAGGAACCCCCGCCCTCGTTTGTATTGTACCAATCAAAGTCATGCGCAATCAGCACTTGCACTCTGGCGATGTCCAACAGCTTTCCAATCCTCTTGATCGATTCCTCCGCCACCTCTCTGTTCACATGCACACACCGGACCGCACCCGCGTTGACAGAGTATGCGACTTGTCCTTCCCCCGTTAAAAGACACGGGTGATGCGCGGCGTCCCCACCGAGATGGATCCACGCGCCGTCTGGAGACGTGCGAGCAAGCACATTGACGTGTCCAGGCAGATGCCCTACATTCCGCTCGATTCATCGCCCCATGTTAAACAAGTTCGACCTCTCACATACCTGGTGTGTCTATGACGTACATGCTGCCGTCCCCGAAATAGTCCAGGGTGTGGGGGAACGGCCCGATCGACGTGTCGAAATCCGATCGGGTCAAGAACCGGGTGCGTTCGGCCGGCAAGGCATCCGTGGCAAAGTGGGATTCCGGGTTGGTGGGGTACCCCGTATCGAGGAGACTTTTACACTCCTCCCCGACGACGAACGTGGCCTTTGTGAACAGGCCAGGATCACCTAAACTGGACGCCGAGACGTGAGCACGGACGACTCGGACTGTCGTGTGCGGTAGAACGTACTGGTCCCAGTGCAGGTGACTAATGATCACTGCATCTATCTGATCCGGCGACGTGCCGCCTTTGATCAACGACTCGTCGACGGCCTGACAAGGCAAGGCACGAATGCCTGGTTTGTCGTCGTTCCTCTCCTTGATTAGGTCCAGGACTGCCGGAGGGTATGCCCCAACGTCCCGTCGAATACCGAGATCGAATACGATCCGTTCGCCGAGTGTCGAGTGCTGCAAGATGAAAGAGAGGGAGGGGCAGGTGATGACTTCGGAAGGCCCTGCGCCAGCAAGGATGAAATCCAACGGTATGGTCAAATGTCCAGCTTCAAGGGCAGAGACGTTCATATACGCCTGATCAGCTTTTGCGGGGGGCAGACTGTATGGCGGATCTTGCCGGGGCATTGTCTGCGAGAGCGGGATACAAACGTGAGGGTGTGATGGTCTGGAGGTAGGGTGTGGAACGAATTCCCAAACTGTCACGCCCCACACTTCCAGCCTGGACTAGACGGAAATGATATGGTTGCCTGACTGTAATCAGTATCCCCTTTTCTGTTGTAGGTTACGCCTTATGAATCATGGTCATCCACTTGCCAGTGTAGGCCACTCAATATTTGCACGGGCGTAAGGGACCCACAGCATGATAGTTAGTCAGCGTAGGAGCAGATGCGTCACAACCACCGCTGAAACCACGGGAAGATCGGAGATGCGGCAGGCAGTTGCGCTCGAAACTGGAATCAATCGTCTCCATCCGTCATGCTGTGTTGATACACATTATATACGCCACCGACGATCGCTCTGCAACGAGTTGGTGTATCTGCAGGGGAGTGACTTCTCTCTATCCCGGGTGAGACTAGCACCAGCCAGGAACGTGATCCGGGCGCGGATGCATCGTCCGCGAAGGGTCCTGGAGCAAATTCTCTCATCCCCCAGGGTACCAAGGTGAGCGCCGTGGACATTTAGTTTGCATTTTTTTCCCGTCTGACAAGAATGCCGTAGCCCGAAGAGGTCAAGGCGAAGATGGAAAGCGGCGTGCTAAATGTAACATTCTCCGGTGGCAAGCCTCAGCCTCGGCAGCAGCCCACGCGCATCACCATCGAGTGAGCACCTTGTCGTCAAAATTTTTCACTCGATGTTACCTAGAGAAAGCGCTGGCATCTTGATTTATCGATAGTTTTATCTTTCTGTTTCGCAATGGACGAGGAGATGGTTTCACGTCTTTGCAACGTTTATACGTCCGGTGGGTCATGGATGTGGTCTACGAAGGTTGTCCTCTCGCGCCGAACGCTGCCTCGGGGACGTACATATGGTCAGAGAGTCTAGCGGGTGCGTAGCCACATCAGACAAGCAAGCATCAGACTCACTTCCAATCGCACAGGATGCCGACGATACGATATCTGCCAACACCAGCGCACCCATACCCTTTGTCTTATAGGAATGAAAATCGGTTGCACTTGGGCCCATCCGGGAAAGCCGGTCCAAGTCACTGGTGAGGCATAGATGGCACTGGACGCCCCCTTTTGGATACTAAAGCAAATTCCTGCGAATCAAATTGAAAAACCCGTGAGGACATATGGGCGTCGGTACTACTACCGATACTGTTCACTTCATCAAAGTAGGTGTTGAACGTTGACTGGGTCCTGCAAGTTCTATGACAACGCCTGAGTAGCACATCTGAACTGCGCAAAGAATGTTGCAATCAACGTAGGGACTTCGTGGCAAAGTACCATGCAAGCTAAAATACAAAGCAAAATCTCCGTCGTCCCGGTACCAAATCAGGTCGTATCACTGCTCTGTTCCCCTCCACCTACCTTCCCATCTATGCCTTGGGTGTCCTGTCCACCCCATGCGTGTCCGCGAGTATTTGAAACAAGGCGAGTCGTGCTGGGTGATGGACATGTAATTCTTGGAGCCGATCCGGCTCGGGAGTGTCGTAATGCTCGGCCTTCGGCGGCAGTACCTCGTCCAGATGAATTCCGGGTGCTGCTCCACACAACACGACCACGACCATCCGTCATAAAAGGCGGGTCTACGTCATGTTCCAATTGAGGTCGGCTAGGTGACATGTCCGCGTGAATATCCCCAACAGACTGGGCAGCACTTGGTTGCTGCTGCTCCGGTGACGGTTGAGGGACAGGTGTGCTTGCCAAAAGGGGAGAGTCAGATGATTCGATGGAGTTATTAGGGCCGGTATCGAATGCATTCTGGGCAACTTCTTCCTCTTCCTCCTCTTCATCGTCATCCGAGATATCAATGATGAACGTCTGCCGACTCTGAGCGCTCATCGCCGTGTTGAATCGCGAGGGGAGACGTGCAGGCTGAGCCTGCTGAGAAGCGACACGCGTTTCTGGCAAAAGTGGTGTCTGCTGCGTTGGTAACAACGGCACATATTCCAGGAGTGATTCCACTGGCGTGGGTTGGGGACCATCTCCCTCCGAAGCAGCGGAAAGGGAGGTTTCCGCTTCGTCGTGCATAACCAGATTGTCCTCCTACGTTCGAGATACGTCATAATGCGTGACATGGTAACAAGTGGGGAAAAGTTAGAGTTACATCTACAAGGCGCTTCGTGACAAAGTGGGGGAGGGAGGGATATTTTACGTACCAGTAGCTCAAGTGGGTCAATAGAACCATCCGTGGTATCCTCATCCTCACCTGAATCGTAGCTCCAAGGTTCGTTACCCGACGCAAGCCCCTCCATCAGTGCCGGAAGGCTCGCTCGTATAGCGCCAAGCGTAGCAGGAAGATTGGTGATCGGATTCTCGAAAATATGTTGCAAGAACTCGATGGGATCATCGTAATCAAAACGGGCAGGAAGGAAGCTTGCACCCCTGAGGCGATGTCTCCGATAGACCTAGGGTTAGCATTAATCATGTTGGATATAAACTATCATAATGCGAAAGCCCACATTCATGGAGTGCTTTGCGCCATGGCGGAACACATGCGGAGTACCGTCGGGATTGGTGTGTTGGTAGAAACAATCTACTCCGAAAGGACAACACGGCTTCCCAAGACGTGATGTCTCATCAAAGTACCTAGAAAATCAAGGTTGGATGAGAGTAGTAAGAGGAGAGGTATTGCCTCACTTGCAAGATACCTTCGCCATGCTAGCTTTATAGACATCAATCGTCTCTTTTTTGCGAGAGCTACCATTCGAAAAGAAATGTGCAGACGGTGTGACAAACCGAGATGGTGTGCGACAAAGGGGACAACACTTGATCGTACCCGAAAGGACGACATCGGGTGACTTGCCTGCAGGAGCACGCCACTGACGGATGCACTGGGTAAGCAGTGAGTATCACTAAGTGGCAACATTTGCTATCAGCAGACCTCGAGACAGAATACATGGCTGCAGTCCGCTGTGCATGACTCAGTACTACTGGGCCGGTAGCCACGCTTAAGGACGACTTACTAAGTAAGCCGTATGCAGTTGGTTTCTCCAGGCAGATACAACATGTTTCCTCACTGAATTGGATCCTTTCGTCGTCCGGAGCTACCTTTGGAAGGACATGCCGGAACCAACACTGATCCCCGCGAGTACAGTGGCCTGGTATCGCGTTAGGAAATACGGGTAGCAGAGGTAATGAATATACCTCTGGCATAGTACTTGCACACCTTTGCCTTGTCATGTGGGGTCAGCTTCTCGTCGGCACCATGGAGAAACTTGCAGTCGTCTCCGGCAAAGCAGCCCCTGGGAGTGGAGTAGTAGCGACAGATGCCCCGCGACTTGGATGTCACAGGACGATGCATGCGGGCATCGACAATGTGGACGACGGTGTAGTTTGAGGGCAAGAGGAAGCGCGCTGCAAGCGAGGAGCTCCCAGATCACTCTTTCCCACGGCACCTTGGCGCTCAGCCATGTCGCTCTCGTCGACGTCCACGATCCAAGGCCAGCTCAACGTCGCCTTGGGCCCAAAGGCAACGGCCTACTTCGATGCCCTCAGCCAGTTCGTGTCTGCCCGAATATCGAGGCAGGAATTCGAGGATTCTGTTCGCCACGCCCTGGATGCACCAAACCTCGGTAGGTCGATCCCTCGCGTCGCTACCGACGCGCGACTAAGGCTTGTCGCAGTCCAGCTGCACAATTCCTTGATCATCTCTTTGTTTGATTTCACGGTCCATCGGAGACCGCCCACACCACCTCCGGATGCCCCAAAGCAGCCCCCTCGCAAGCGGCGTAGAGTTCTCCCATACCAAGGGCCCGACGATCTGGATGGCACACTACGGTCGAATAGACTCAAGCGATGGACTGTCTCCTTGGGCAGACGCGAACGAGATAGGGTGCGCAACCTTCCCTCACAGTCGAGTGCCCTAGAACGCCCGCGACCACGCAAAGACATGGATGAGATTGCACGAGACAGAGGCGTGGTCCTTCTTCCAGAGCGCGGTGGTGAGTGCAGTGCCACCTCTGTCTTTCCACTTTCCAATCAACCATTTGCATTGCAGAACCCCCAGGCAGTCGTCTACCACTTCATCTCGCTTCCATATCCAGGGCTCCAACCTTGCAGCATATATCCGACAGGATCAATCTTATATCTGCTCAGCACAATCTAGGCGCGCCGTCCCGCACTGTGGCATCACTAATGATGCTCGCCTTTGAGGTAAGCGTTCCCTACATTTATCCTAATGTTCCTAAAACCGCGACAGGCAAAGCTAAAACAGCTTATCACACACGCCGTCTCTCTCACTTCTACTTCCCATGCAATAGCGTCCATCAACCCTTCTCTCCCGCGCTCAAACAATCGCATTCTCACCGCATCTTCTTTTGATTCACTCTTCACGCTCTCGCCTGCTGTGCTTCCAAACCAATCCGCAGCAGCCATGAGGCTAGCAATAGGTGAAAACGAGGTGATGGATGATGAAGATGTTGTCCTTCTCAAAGATCGAGAGGTGCGAGACCAACGATGGCAAATCCTTGCCCTCCTGGGCGAACGGAGTACCGTGAAAGAGGCTCTCAGGCAGTTGCGGTGACGATATTTACATCCCCCAATGATGAGGATTAAAACCCCAAGACCCACTATTATATTACCGCGAGTTGGTGCCAAGTCACTCATGGGAGGCCCATATGCACACACTAACTGCAGGTGTACGGATGAAGGCATGAGTGGTGTAGATCAATCGAAAATCGAGCCTGGTGGTCTATTTCATCGATTTGCATAGCTGGTCCTCAGTGTGGTCCCCGCAGGCCGACCCGCGTCTTCAAAATTTCAGATGAGAATCTGGCCCGTTGAGTGGAAGGATCTCGTACTACTCAACACGACATTTCCACGTCCTCCTGTTTCCTCTTTCGACCCCCCGCCCGTTGCATGTCGAGGTTCTCGAACTTTGATTCCCACTCCTCCCTCAGACTTGCATGTTTCTTCAGTCGTTTCTCTTCATTCTCGTCTCGCTCTTGATCCATGGCTTCTTCATTTCCCCACAAGCGATTTGCCCAATCATCGAGATCCTTGTGTGCGTCGGCATCCCGAATCTCACGACCAGTGGACTCGTATGCGATTGTCTGTAGTTCCCGAAGGGTGAGACATTCCATGAAGGAACGCTCGGATGATCGAAAGATCTTCGTGATTCGGGGGAAACGTAATTCATAGTACTTCTTAAATTAGTCAGGGTTAACGTTATTGAAAGGTGTGCACTGACCTTGCTGCTTGGGCTTTTCGTGAACCCAGCACCGCATAATTCAACCAGAATCGGGGTTCGTAGGAGCACCGTCGGCTCGGAAAGCGTCTGAAGTATCGAGTACGAATAAGAAAGTTCGTCCCGAGACGCCTGTCAATTCGTGCCGTTATCTCGAATTGTTCGAGGTCTAAAGACTAGCGTTCTCACCGATGGCTCAACTGCGTCTGCTCGTACCCAAAAGTTGAACTCTTCTAGCTGTTCCCGGGACAAGCCGTACGAAGCAGTGAAATAAACAACAAAATGGGGTTTTGTTGTAGGCTACCATTTGTCAAAAAGGTCTTTCATCCTTGGATGGGCGAATATCAACTACAAAGGACTTACATCGGCTGTACACTGAGAAGAATTGCCAAGTGCACCAATGTAAAACTTTGTTAGGGTCGAAGGAGGCACTAAGGCGCTTTGAGATGAATTGGCCCCGGTCAAAAACCAGGATGGTACCTACCTCGGAGCTCCCTCGCGCGATCCTTCTCCCATGAACCGGCGATTACGACAAGATCAATAGTGTCCCCGTACCCAGGAACATAGTCTTTCTTCAACTGTTTCCATCGAATACAAGGGTCAGAAGTGCGATTGTTCCAACATGTTTGTGTACCTTGACCCATGGCAACCTCCAGTCTCCGTACGTGCTTTCCCCCGATTTGAGAACTAAACCCTCCTGACTTTCCGCTATGCGCTGTGCCCATATTTCTCGAAGGTTCTTGGAGGCGCTCTCCATACATACTTCAGGACCACTAGATACCACGGAGCGCTCAGCGATCATGGCCTGGCCCGGTGTTTCCTGGATGACGCTCTCGAGCATGGAACGTCGTATCGAGTATGGCACGTTCAGAAGCGAGGCACTTCCAAGGAGAAGGACGTCGAAAAACACAAGAGCAAGATGGAGAGATTCCGGAGAGGACGAATGAAGAGAAGGACACGAATCCCTATTTATGTATGAAAAATCCAACCTCGTAGAAATGAACAAGGTGCTCACAGGGGCTGCGAGTCGATTGGCTCTCCTTTGGATAAGTTCATGGTTGCTCGAGCTCCTTGGGCCGTACGCGCGACAAGGCCTCGTATTCGCCAGAACTCTAGTACATACTTTTCAGTATTTAAAGCGCCCGAATCGAACATTCGTACTGACCATCGATAGCATGCCTCTCATCTGAGAACGCAACCATCTCGGCATCTAGAATGATGGCTTGCTTTCCTATTCCTGCTAACGCCGCTTTGATGATTCTGCTCTCAACGTTCAATTAGACATTACAGCGTCGGGGCCATGACACCTACGAGTGCACGGCAATGCGATCCAACGTCGAGTCCCGTTTGCTCTTGCTGAATATAGCGATCTTTACTTCTCCATCCTCGCAAAACCGAACATGTATCTGAGCCCGTTCGCCGTCATATTTCGTCTCAGCCCAGATCTGGCCACCGGTGTCTAAAAGTTCAAGAGCATGCAGAGGGCTCCGACCTTTGGCCGACTTGGGGACCTCCACCGGCACACCCCAGCGCGGGTGAGCGGGCACGAGCGTACCGCCCGCCTCGAAACCCATGGCAGCCTCATCTAGCTTTGCCCGTACTTTGTACATCTTAATCATAGATCCAGAAGGGTCCCATTCCTTCATGAACTGCTCTCTTGTTAGCACTTGCTTGCTACGTGTGTTGTAGGCGAGCAAGACGTGACTGGTGATCGCCGAGGGGGGTGCATAAAGCAGAGGACGTAAGTCTTTGAGAATGATCTGAGTGAGATAGGCGGCATCAGTAGCTGGGAGGGAATCATAGAGAGAGCGTAAGATCGAAGATTTAGAGCGCTTGTTATTGGATGTGGACGCGTTTCCATCGTGAAAGGACTTGTCAGAGAAAAGGGACGTAGACGCCAGTTCGTCCAGGAGTGCGTCAACTTCTTGAAGGCTCTTGGGACCAATAGTGTTCTGAACCAATGCGTCAATATGGCCCCAACTCACGGATCACTCCTTAGGAAGCACCTCTGTTCCAGGTACGACATGCTTGAGGAGCTCTTCGCCAAGACAGCCGGAAGCGGACTCGTGACCCCAGTGTTTCAGATGTCTTGCACCCCCGGTAAATACTGTGGACAAGTCCAAGCATTTGCCGAGATACTGTGCGAGGAGTGTTTCCTGTAGACCGAACTTCCTCTGGGTATCGTCTTCTGGGAAAAGGAGTCGCAACACTGAGGCAGTCGTGCCGCGTGGAAGAGAATAATTTATCCTCAAAGCATCTATCCACTTCCTGGCGACAGTACGAGGAGTGTGGTTTGAGGACGTGCTAGGCCTGGGCGCCCGAGAGAGTGACGTTCTGGCTGGGATGCTGGCTATTTCTCGCAGCAGAGAAACGAAGCTGAATCCTTCTTCTAGCGACCTCGCACAGATATTAACGCCATCTACTTACAATGAGAACGGTACCTGTTTGACTTCGTCTTGCGCTTCCATGTGAGTCGACGGGAGTACAGTGCATTAAACTTGCTGTTTGACAAGGAGCTAAGAGTCAACAAGCTCGTGCAAGAATTTACATACATCCTCTACGATGACCGGCGCAGCCCATGTCGAAAGTAGTAAATGATTTGCACAGGTTGTGGGGTATGAGTCACCAGTCACTGCGGCGGTGTGCCGAACTTGACAAAATTTCGTTTACTAATAGTAAAACCAATTATTATATTTCGGATCACTAGTCTACAGAAAACTTTGGCTGCTCTAGACGTCGCAGCTATTTTCGCCGGCGAAATGAGGCTCAACTTTGACATTCTCACATGCTCGTCCTGAACGTCCATGGCTATCGAGCCAGTCGGGTATGTACACCGGAAGTCACGGAATGCGGAAGAGAAAGGGTATAGATAAAAGACACATTTCATGGTACGGAAATTCATAAAAGAAGGGAGCAAGGATGGAAGAATAATGCACTTCCTGTTAACTTTGTTTTGCAGTCTGCAGGGGCGAAGGAACCGGAGAAGGGACTGCGTCTGTTGGCGGTCGTGGCGATACCGGCAGGCCCATTACCCGGCTGTGTCGGTTGGCTCTCTTACTAGTGACGGCAATGTTTAATCCGCGGCTGGCAGCGACATGGGCTGCATGCGACTGCGGTTGCATGGCGGGAAATTCAGCTCGAGCGGGAGTGAGGAGTGAGGAGTGCTGATATGGATTGCTCGACTGTGTTTGACTGGACTCCATTGTTGCGTCATTTTCTGTTGTATCGTTGCCGCTCTCGTACTGGGTCGAAAGGCTGTCACTGTCTTCAGAAGGAGTCTCGTCCGTCGATGCTAAGGAAGTGACGAGCATGAGTGGTAAGCACCCCATACAGCAGGCGAGGACAAACCATGCAAAGTTCGCCCCGCCAAACCGAGAAGCTGGTCAGCCGCTGCGTCTGAATACTGTCGGCTATTTCGCCGACTGAGCTCGTCGCCCTCGTCTGCGTCATCCATAATATCGTCGACCGCATCAACGTTGAAAACCCGATTGAATTCTCCGAGCATCAAGCTGAATACACCAGCAGGTATACCAATGGTGGGACTGAAGACAATGCCCACGTTTCGCATGGTCATTTTGTTGACGGCTGAGTTTTGTACAATGAGGATCAGATGGGCGGTTAACGCGCGAAGTAAGCTATAGTTGGCAATCGGCAGCGACGCGATGAGATGTGATAGTTCGCAGATGCGCTCTTGCGGCTCCACAAAGTCTGCAAGTGATGTCAACTACACGCCGATGGGGGAAGACAAGAAAAAAAACCGACCCATCACGGAAAGGAATCTCATGTGTAGGTCGCGCGTTAAAATGCTAGCAGGTAGTTCTCGAAGGAAACTTTTCAGCAGGCCAGCGATGGCGTGGGGGTCCCAGTATTCATCGGATGCTAGGAGGTCTACGTCGCCCTCTTTACTGATTATTAGCGCACATAGTGCCAGGGTGGGAGGTAAAACATACCAGTGTTGAATCTGTCCTTCAGACCCTTGATCACAGCAGAGCTCCCACTTAGGCGATAAATACCCTCCTCTTGGTCGGCCTTTTTTGCTTCAAGATATTGTATACATCGGAAGACAACTGCTGGTAGACGAGCGATCTCGGCGACATCGAGTGACTCATCCAGCGGTACTCCAAACACGGCTCGAGGAGCAAACGTCGGGAGTCTGTCGGTGGGTCTCCCAAAGTTCCAAAATGACCTTGATTTGGCCTTTTCTCGTCTGTCACTCGACGAAGTCCCCTCCGTTGTTGCGTCCTTGCCGCCGAACTTGTAGCCTGCGGGAATGGGGGCGCCGTTTAGAGGTCCCGAAATCTTTACCTTCCCGTTCGGATCGCCGCCTCGCGAAGAGGCAAGATCGGGCGATGAAGGACGGTCAGGGAATATGGCTGTCGGGGGCGAACCAGACACGGCAGCCAAGCCAGGGTGGTATGACTTCCTGTCCCGTTTAGCCTCCCGGGACCGACCAGATTCAGTTGTGCCCTGGTCTTGCTTGGGATACGCCGCTCGTCGCTCCATATCTGCATAATGACCCAGCTCCGAGCTCGATCTGAACGCCACCAAGCCCTGAACAGCAACTTCAAGTGGCGAGGTTGTGGGTAGGGAACTTGATAAAGAAGGTTCTGTGCGGTCGACAAGCCTTTTTGCGTACTCTTCGTGTGCGGACTGGTCCCGGTCTGTGTTGACGGTGTGAATGGATTTAGTTGGACTGGAGGAATAGGACTCGTCAATCGAGGCAGAACCTGGGAGTGGTGCTGACCGGAAGAACTTGGAATTGCTCGCGTCTTGCGTAAGTTGGGATATAGGTATTGCCATGGCCCGCGAGATATCATCCTTTGACAAAGCTTTGATGCCGCGTTTTCCATTTGGCGGGGTGACGGTATCTTGATTCGAGCTCACGCTTGAACGAGGTTGGCCCGATCCAGGGTTTTGAGTTTGGGGGACGTTGACCGAAATGGGGCTTGGACCAATCGAGGCCGGAGGAAATGAATCCTCACTGAAGGTTCCCGTCACGTAACGAACGAGTATGTCCACCCAACTATCCCGCTCAGAGTCGCTTTCAGCACATAGGACATGCCGTGGATTAGAGCCGCCGGGCCCCTTCTTTGTTTCAATGACGAGGAACGCGTGCCGATAATTTTTCTCGTCGTCATTGTCTGCCGTTCGCTGTTGACGACCTATTTGCGCATTCGTTATGACGATGGAACCAAGATGAGCACCGCCCCGCTGTTTCCAGTATTAGATGAGAGAACGGCGCTCAAGTTACAAGTGCTCACACTTTCGTAATATTCGAGGACAGGACCTTGTAAGACGAAGTACCGGGACTTCCAACCACCAAAGTTTTTGCCTCGTTTGGTGAGGTAGCCTTCTTTGTGTCCGGCTTGCATCACTGGCTTCTTTGTATCACGAACGACGTCCGAAGTCAGGAACGCGATCACTTCATCCTTGTTCTTGACTGGAAGATCAATCAATGACTGCAGATATGCCTCCAGAGCGGCCTAAAGGAATAACGTTCAGCGCTGAAAAAAAGACAGAAGTCTTTGGATTTTGCTCACTTTACGCTGATCGGATTTTGCAGGTGCGTGATCCCTCCACAGTTTACCCTCCGGAAGGGCAGCAATCTTCCTTGAGACACCCTTCCCAACAACGGCCCTCAGCCGATGGTCGAGTCCCAGCACGTCAGAGTATAATTTTTCTACTTTCCAGGGTTCCTTGCCTTTCCCAGGATCCACTTCAATCTCGAAAGACAATACTTCCTTGCCTCGATCATTCGGCCTGATAGAGGAATGTGAAACTACGATACGAGTAGTTTTGAGGTCGCCAGCAATAAGAGGGAGGGCACGGAAAGTGGGATTGGGTCCGTTGCTCGAGGTACCATGCGTAGATTTCGTTGGCGAAAGATAGGATTCCGGAAAGGGAGACTCCGGCTGAGGCGTCAATGGCGTAGATTCTAGAGACGATTGAGATTGTGACAACATGGAACTATCGGATTGGGAATGCCAACGCGTCTGCGATGCCACGACCGCTTCTGGAGCTGGGGTCAACTGGGGTCCCGGGTTTGGCATGGATTGTGATGGGCCGCTCTGGGTGTGATTTGGTCGGTATACTTGGGTGGGACCATGTGAAGGCGGCATAGGGAAATCATCTGTATCGGCAGCTTTGCCATTCCTGTTAATGGCCGGCGAGGGTTGTTGCTGCTCAGTCTCCTCAACTCTTTCCTCCTCTTCGTCCAAGTCGAGGAACTCGTTCTCGTCTCCGCCATGGGTACCAGTAAGGCCTAATTTGCTGGGGGAGTTCTTACCAGTATTGGCGCCTCGACCCGCTTGCGCCTGGGTTTGTGCAAATGTTGTCACGGTTGCAGTCAACCCTGGACTTTGCAGTGGACTTTCACTCAAGTTAGCAAAGTAACGTTTGGCTTCGTCCGGAAGAGAAACGCTCGAGTCTCGGTTTACGGGCTTCGAATTTTCAGGAATTGGACTGAGCAAGCTGGAGCTAAGGCTGGAAGAAGAATGAGGTGTAAGTGATGCCAGGTGGGTACCGGGTGTAGAGGAGACGGAGGCCGAGTAAAGCGAAGGTGCCTGTGGCGACACCACAGGGTTGGAAATGTGCTGAATTAAAGGAGTTTGTGCGTGAGATCCCAAAACCCCATTAGCATCAATGTGCAAGCCCAACGGAACGGAACTCTGTTGTGAAGACCTGCCCTGTGACAGTGGAGAGCCTGAGTTATTGGCAGCCGAGATGGGCCCACGAGTATACGCCTTTTCAGTTTCGTTTGAACGAGGTGCATTTGATGGAGCGCCAGAGCTTCCTTGCTGAAGAGACACCGATCTCGGGGGTACGATAGCAGGTGGCAAGGATACATTAGAGGACCCATTGGGATGGGGTGCCTGAAGATCGCGACTGTTTGCATCTTGCGACTGAGGTGGGGTGGCGGGACGATCGTCGTTGCGAGAACCTGATGCTGCATTCTCAGCGAAAGACCGATTGTATAAGACTGGAGGGAAGGGGGTATACGAACCTGATGTATCAGACAGATGTCGGACCATGGCCACGCGAGGATCGAGAGAGCCATTTTCGGAAACGATGGACATGGCAGTGTTGGACGCAGAAGGTCTTAATGACTTGGGTTTGTCCTTGTCCTTCTTGGCGAACTCGACACTGAGACCGGCAGCTTGAAGGCGTGCCTTATAAGCATCTCGTTCTGTTCGCATGCGTTCGAGCTCTTTGAGGACTTGATTGTAGCCACTGCGTTGCTTCTCGATCAGCTTCCATAACTGAGTATTCTGGGTGGAGAATACGTTTCGTTCGGAAAGTGCCTGGTCAAGGGCAGCGAGGGGAGGATTTGGAGCACTGGCATGTTGAGCGAGGAGGGCGTCGAGGGAGATTGGATGGGTAGTTGGATTAGTGGCAGAGGGAGTGGAGGATGAGGGAGGCAAAGAGGAGGTGGAGGATGAGGCAGGTGGACGCGAAGACGTCGAGTTGGATGATGAGTGGCGCTCGCGAATATGGGTGCCATCGAAGGACGAGCTTGGGGGAGAGCTCATGGCGGCTGTAGCGAGCGATCCAAGTCGGGATGGGGCGTATGTGGGACCGGGTCAGCGAGGAGGTCCACGAAGAAAGGGCCTGTCGTGAGCGTGATGGGTATTGTCGTGGCAAGATCGTAGCAAAAGTGTTGTGGTAGCAACTTAAAGGAGAGGAAGTGGTGGTGGAGGATAGACTCTCGTCCAACTTGGGTCTCGGCGCTCTCTGATTTGATTGGTGTAACCTCACGACTGCCAAAAAAACTTGAAACCCCCGCTGCACCAGCTGAAATTTCTGACTTGGTCTCCAAGCTCTCAGCTGGGTTGGCAACCAAAGACACCCGTCAACCTAGCAGCTGATCGTACACCACCCGTAGCACGACACCCGCGAAGCTGTCGCTATCATGCAGTGGCACGGCCTCACCTTCCATATTCGGATAACCTATATGGTGGTCCGCTCCCGTCCTACCCGTTCCGTGACGGATACCCACTAGACACTTTCTATTCTATTAATCACTATCATGCTCTCGTCCGCAGCCCGCGCAGGGTTCCGCACGCCTGTCACTCTGACAGCCAGCGCTGCCCGCGCTTTCCGACGCGGCGACCACATTCGTTGTATCTCTCGCTCCCCAGTCGTCAACTTTCCTACAAACAACCTTACTCTAACCCAGGGCAAGGAATTCGATCCACCTGCCGAGACCGACTCTCTCAAACCAGGTCATGCTGTTATCTCAACATTTGACCTTTTCAGCGTTGGTGGTGAGCACTTCCTGCGGTCACGCGCCCATGTGACAAACTAATCTGCTTTTCAAGTCGGCCCAAGCAGCTCACATACAGTCGGACCCATGCGCGCTGGGAAAATATTCATCGCGGATCTTAGAGAATTAGGCTTGCTTGACCAGGCATGTCAAATGCACATTGTCACCCAGCACTCCATCTAACGCCTACTACAAGGTCAGGAGTATCAAAATAGTTCTGTGAGTGTCATACAATACAGGGCTGCATCGATATCCTGACTCTCACCCTAGCTATGGTTCGCTTGCAGCAACCGGTCAGCCCCATATACCACTCACTTCCATCACTCACTTACATCCGTGGACTCCCCCTCCTAGGTAAAGGGTATGCCGTGGAACTTCGGATTTATGTAGCAGGTTTAACACTCGTTCTAGGCACCACACGCCTCAGGCAATCCTCCTTGGTCTCGAAGGATCTGACCCCGAGACAATCGATTGCGGCACCATCCCTTCACGCTACGAGGCTATCCTGCTCAACAAATGCTTGCATCTTGGCGGAAAACGACCTATCCACTTTGACATGGACCGAGATATGTTGTGGCGCTGGGATCAGGTTCTCAAAACGCACCCTAACGGTATCCGTTTCTCTTGTTTTGGCGAACATGGAGATCTCTTGGCCACCAATGAGTATTTCAGGTAAATTCTCGCATTCCTTTTCTGCCCGTGATTGCCATGTCGACCATCCCCAGTGTCGGTGGTGGTTTCGTCGTCAACGAGAAGACCAAAGGTTCGCCGTATCCCTGCGACATTCTGTTCTCGCTAACTCTGCACCAGTTGATGAGAACTTGTTCTACAAGAGTGTCGATAAAAGTACCGTACACGGAGCTCGTTTACATCAGACCCACAGTGCGGAGAAAGGCGATGCTATCCCTGCGCAGCCTGAAGCCAATGATCCAGGCCATCCACCGTACCCTTTTGACTCAGGGAATAGTCTTCTTGCGCTAACGAAAAAGCACAACGTAAGTTCCGTCGGTTCAGCTCTTTGGATACCACCGAACTGATCACTGTCCTAGCTGACTATTGCACAAATCGTTCACGACAACGAACGCTACTTCGGTCTCTCCGAACAGGAAATACATGACAAGGTATATTGGTCATCGATGTCACTGCAACCCCGATTGCATACGAATGATCTCTTTAATAGCTAATACGCATTTGGGGTGTTATGGACAATTGCATTCGCGCTGGAGTGACAGCCACCGAAAAGACATTACCCGGTAGGCTGCGGCTGCAAAGACGCGCTCCGATGCTTTATAGGCGTCTCATGCGAGGGTGAGTTCTGTTTCTCCATCCCCGATCCGCTCGTTCAAAATTCTTGCGGACAAAAGATTTTACCCAGGCATCGGCATACCAACAGCACAACTTATTGGTCCTGGCTTATCCCCGACTACTGTCAGTGCTATAGACGCACCCGGAAGTACGGAAGCCGCTGCGTCTCTCGAACAGGAACAGCAAGAACCAGTCACATCTCGAAACGCGCGAATGCATGCACCACGCGTAACTGGGTCATTTGACCATCCAGTTCTCCCTATGCCTCCTGTTAGTAACATTCGCGGTTAGTCTGTACATGCCACTGATTATCCGGAACGTAAGCGCAAGACAATGATTCCAGCTGTCGATTTCCTTTCCTGCTATGCCATTGCTGTCAATGAAGTAAACGCTTCTGGCGGGCGCATTGTCACCTCCCCCACCAATGGCGCGGCTGGCGTTATTCCTGCTGTGCTGAAATATATCATCGAGTTTGTCAGTGATGACCCCGAGAAGTCTGTGAAGACGTTCTTGCTGACTGCTTCAGTCCGTTTGCCCTCGGTTTGGGCAACAACATGTGGCTAATGAAATTTTATTTCCAGGCCATTGGGATGTTATTCAAGCGTGGAAGTACCATTTCTGCTGCTGAGGGCGGTTGTCAGGCCGAAGTCGGAGGTATATTGTCCTTCGACACTATTCAACATAGAGTTAACTGCATTGACGCAGTGGCTTGTTCCATGGCCAGTGCGGGCTTCGCAGCGTGCATGGGTGCTTCTCCCGAGACGGTATTACAGGTAAGCTATGGATTCTGTGGGCACATCACATATAGCTAATGTTTGTGTAGGCTGCAGAGATCGGTATTGGTATGGCGTGCCCGTCAAAATTTGTGGATTTCATTCTGATCAATGTAACAGAGCACAACCTCGGCCTAACTTGCGATCCGATCGATGGTCTTGTGCAGGTACCTTGTATCGTATGTATTCGATTTTGTATTTGATGGACTTTGACGCACCCTGGTCCAGGAACGTAACAGTCTGGGAGGTTCGGATAGTTAATTGCATACTCCTTTGGTGAGCTAACTCTCTTGTACGCCGTGCAGCCGTGAAAGCGATCACTGCTGCACAACTCTCCATGGCCAGCCATGGCATATATCGGGTCACACTTGACGAAGCAATCGAAGCCATGCGTCTTACGGCCGCGGACATGAGTGTCAAGTACAAAGAAACAAGTCTTTCCGTGCGTTTTTCTTTTGTATACTTCAACTCGAGCATTCACATATGGTACTTTGATACAGGGTCTCGCCGTAAGTACAAGTTCCCAGCCTGCAATTCAAGTGATCGGCTGCTAAGAATCTA
The DNA here is from genome assembly GCA_038089495.1 of Xerocomellus dryophilus. NCBI lineage: Eukaryota > Fungi > Basidiomycota > Agaricomycetes > Boletales > Boletaceae > Xerocomellus > Xerocomellus dryophilus. The sequence continues at coordinate 35,367 of JBBPKY010000093.1, forward strand.
GCTTAGACCACGGTCAAGATCCCGCTGACCGTTCCTGCATGTTGATGCGGTGGTTCGGTTCTCTGGCCAACCATTATGATTACTTCTTTGCTTTTACAATTGCTTGCCATGCTTTCTTTTCATTCTAGACGGGCTTTGACTGGGTCATTGATTGGGTGACATACTTGCTAAAGCTATGCGTATGTCCTGTTTATGACAATGTTCGAGAGACGGAACCAGTAGATATTAGATCGCCATGCTGGCCATAATTCACTTGCTGATCCTAAAGCCTGTCCCCGTGATGATCACGTGGTGGTGAAATCATAGGTTACCTGAAGGTCGGTTACGTCGCGTCAAGTCAAACCTTACAACTCTGCCCTTTACCTTCACAATGGAACAACAAGGACCGCCGCCGTCCCAGTTACCGGCATCGTCCTCTAAGTATCACCATCCTTATTTCACCGTGTCCGAGGTCGAATATCTTTCCGAGAAGCAGCGCGGTAAACTTTCTGCCTCCCAGGAAGAGAAGGTAAGGCAGCAAGCATGCGGTTTCTTGGAGGTTGTGGGTGCCAAAATTGGCTTGTGAGTAGTTTAAACTCTTACCTTACACGTTTCCCCAACCGCCGATCACAGTCCCCGGAGGACGGTTGCTACTGCCCAAAATCTCTTTCACCGCTTTCATTTGTTCTTTCCGAGGAAAGATTTCAGTTACTATGTGCGCACGTCTTGTGGGTTTATGATGTTCTACGCTAACCACTAGACAGGATGTAACTCTCGCTGCGTTGTACGTGTCAACGAAGATGCATGACACGCTGAAAAAGCCGCGAGAGATCATCATGGTTTCTTATGCTGTTCGATTTCCCGAGTTGGCAGCAAAATCAAAGACAATGGGTGGTGAAGTTGACATGGATCCCATGGTGAGTCTCAGCCCACCCTGTCAAAGAGTCGCATTTAGGTCATCCAGACAGTCGAACACGATCGCCAGCGGCTTCTTGCTGTGGAACGCTTGATATTAGAGACGATTTGTTTTAACTTCACTTCGAAGATGCCTTTTCCCTATGTTTTCAAATTAGGTCGAAAATTGGGAGGTAATCTCATCATCTTATCTGCTTGTTCAAAATTGTCAATTTTCACTTCTAGCATCCAAGATGCTCATCAAATTTGCATGGCGTCTCACGATCGACTGGTATGTGGCGGCTCCTGCTTCAGTTAGTTCGACGGTCTCAACAACCTCTATGCAGCCATCGGACTCTTGTTCCCATTATGTACCCGCCCAATACGGTCGCCTTGGGCTGCCTGTATACCTCTGCCCTACTATTGACATTGGAGACCCTTCCACCATCTAATCCAAGTGACGATTCTGCTCGATATATAGTCAGTCTTTTAAAAGAGAAAGCTGCCTGGGAACAAACATATATGGTGGATGCAGAAGATTTGCAGGGTCAGTGTTTCGTCCCTTGGTATTACTTGTGGCACACTGATATTCACTGGAACGAAATACGGCAGAAATCGCACATCTCATCATCGACCTTCTCATCCAGGCCGCGCAAAACACATCCGCGAATACGTCACCTAGAACTCCATCCTCACCGTCCACACACCTATCTCCACGAAATCAACCTTATTCCTCCACTGCTCCTCCCCAGCCTCCACCCGTTCCTTATAAAGCCGATCAACTGATTCATTTGAAGATCGCGATGCGGCAGAATGAGTTTCCGCCTCGACCGCATAAACCGCTCGCAGGATCCGATCCCAGTGCCCTGTACAATGGGGAGAATGTTGCTCTACTCGGAAAGAATGAGGGTACAGTGCGATTTTTATTCGGGCCAGCCGGTGTTGTGGGCCAAGAAGTATGATTTGATTTTCGGTGTAGCTGTAGTAGTATACGGGAAACGTATATCCTTTGGAGATTGGTGTATGATTTTATTCAGATTGCATGGGTGTGTGGAAGATCTTGCTGTATCGGCGCCAGCGCCTCTCGGACAACGTGTGCCGGTCTCTTTCAAACCACCATGTCCGCGTCAGAGGATACTGGAGCGGGGCCATCACTCTCAGCCCCTCCCGATCCTTTCCAAGAAGAACAGACGGTGATGATTTTGGTAGGACTGATTGGATCGGGCAAGGTAGAGTCCGCCGCACCGTTCGCATGGTGTCATTGATCACAGACCCGCTGTATTCTACCATTCTACTAGTCTACTTTCGCAGAGGCTCTTGAGGGCCATTTTCCCAAGTTCCGCCGCTGTAACCAGGATGATCTGGGTAACAGGCAGCGAGTCGAGGAACTTGCCCACCACACACTTCGCGAAGGTCGCTCTCCTTGCATCGACCGGACCAATTTTAATGCCATGTACGTCGGTCAGACTCGTGCGCACTTATTCATGCAGACTACTGATGTCCCGGAAAGACAACGGTCCTACTGGAGCGCGATCGCCCGCGCGTTCCCGGGAACCTCTATCAGCATTATCGTCTTCGATACCCCCTATCATGTGAGAACGGGACCCGCAAACGGGCCAAAAGTTGCTGACTCTCGTTCCCATATTTGCAGGTCTGTGCTTCTCGCCTCGAACGACGTAAGTCCCTGATTTTTTTTTTTTCTCTTCCGAGTTTAGAATCGCTAACATTTATTCCTCTACGGGGATTTATCTCACATCGCAGGAACTTCGCACCCCACAATCAAGGATGCCCAACAAGGCGTGGCTATTCTGCGGAAATTCGCCTCGGACTTTCAGATGCCATCACCAGACGAAGGATATGACCATATCATTTATCTCCGGCCGGCAGACCATCCGCGTCCCGAGTACACGCAGGATGATATATTATCGATCTTGAGGCGTTTGAAAACATCCACTCGGGATTCCGGGACAACCGCCACGCCGCGCAGCGTTGGGTCCTACGTTGGACACAGCGGGAGCTACTCGCGTTCCAATCGAGCACGTGGCTACCGCGGTGGTGGCGGCTATCAGGGTTCCTCGCCCCCACGAGGGACTTTGTATACCCCTTTTCGGTTCACAAACAGGGTCAGAGGCTCCACCAATTCCAACTGGAGAAGTCCGAGCTCTGGTGATGCCACTAATCGGGAGAGATCAGATCGTCAGCGATTAGCAGGAGTAGCAAATGTACCTGCAATGGAAGGCTCAAAGGGCGGGGGCTCGGCAGGGGAACGTCATAATAGTACCTAAATTGGATCGCTCTGATGCGAAGTATCGTCACGTACAGCTTGTCCGCCGAAATATGCTTATTGTCCGTCCAACAGTGTAAGAGAATAACGGCTCGGTAAACGGACCAGGAGATTGAAGGGATCAGATACTTTGATTATTGCGGTACGGGACGGCGAAGGATCACATGTCATTTACGAGCAGGTCAATTTTATTTATTATCATGTCGCACATCCGTGTGCGCAAGTGGCGGTATGACAAACCCTGCAGTAACGCGGCTGAAGTTCGCGACGTGGCAATGCCGGCGGGCGGTGTCATGAGCCGGTTTTGGGGGGCTTATCGGCTGCTTCTGCAGCTAGCATCTGCTTTCCTAAAATTTTTGCGCTGACCTAGGATATCAGTGAACATGATCAGAACAACAAATTGGTTTCAGATAAATATTACAAACATTCCGGATATGCATTGCGGCGCGATCGACACCGTTTTCTTTAGAACGTTTGTAATATTCCAGGGCCTCCTCGAGTTGGCCAGCTGCCCGCATCGGGTGAGATAATTTTGGGAACAATAAGAAATCATTTCTATCACGCACCGGCTTCCAAAACTGCCGCGAGATTGAAGGCAATCTCAGGGTCTTCCGGTGAGAGCGAAGCCGCTATACTGGAAAACAATAAGTCAGTGCTCGTATATGGTAGTCGTGATGGGTTACGTGCTGTAAATGATGAAGCGCCAGGTCAGGTCGTGTGGCAGGCGATATTATGTATGCGCTGGCGAGGTCTTTCGGGAGGTTCATGTCACCAGCGGGACCAGCCGGAGCAGAGACACGTACTTGTGTGTGCGTCCGCGCTCGTGGGCTGTAGCGCTATCGATTCTTTCCAGGCCGAAATGGCGTCATCAAATTCCTCTGGACGACGCGGCGTCTGACATGTATTTTGGAACCGTGAAAAAATAGAAGTCCAGCGTACTCAGGTGATAGTGCGTAACGCCGAGGTTGAAAAGGGAGCTGGCATTGCGTTTAATCTCTACGCTGCGTTTGTAGAGCTCCTTGGCGCCCTGGACATCGCCTTCCTCGAGTTTCTGGGTGCCCTCCTCAAGACATTGCATGGCCTCGACTTCAGCGGGGTCGGAGGCCGTGGAATGAGGGGTCGTGGAAGTAGCCCAGCCTTGGAGAAGATTATTGTGTATCCGACTCAAACGCAGACTGTGACATGGAAAGCTCACGTCTCGGAATTTTATTGTGTGGCCGACACGGGACGGAGATGCCACAACGTGACGAGCCGCGGACGGTGGATCTGGCAGGCGGACATCCACGGACTACGCGGCTCGACAGAGACCTGTGTGCAATCACCCGCAGCTGCGGTGGTGAAGGCGTTGCGAGCCGCGCAGCCCGAACCGATGTAACAGTGTGCAGCAACATGCTAATTGTTTCTGCTCGACTTTGGCCAATTTAGCAAGTACCAAGCTATGAAGATGGAAATTGTTTTCCACGCCGCCGGTCTCGCGCTCTTCCAAAATTTCGAGCTCTTCCGCTCGCTGCTCTGACCCGTGACCAGACACTTTCTTTCTTTCTTCCATGGCCTCCAAAGACTCCCAAAACTCGCCTTCGGGATCTCAAGACCCTGCCGCCACCCAGTTTTCCCGCGATGGCCCCTCGGTCGACAGTCCAGTCACCGCAAGCGACCTCCTTTTGGGTGCCTACGACCCCACTAGACTGCACCCTCTCGCTCAGCTCGGGGATCAATTAGACTATCTCGTATTAGATGATGACAAACTTAGCGATTTGCCAGGATCCGGAACTGCCATTCCTTCTCGGGGTTGGAGTGACGACCTGTGCTACGGAACAGGCACTATGTACCTCGGCGGTAAGTCTCCCTCTCTATCGGCTCATCAACACGAGTCTTGCACGCGTTTTGTACGTTTAACTCGTGTGCTTTCTCCACGGCTCCTTCTTCTCACCTTATCTTAATGTCGCCACATCGCCAACTTGGGCCATTCTTATTGTTTTCGGCCTGTCACATGCTCATACATGTTTCCGCAAGGCCTGGCCGTAGGTGGTATATGGGGTTTGAATGAGGGCGCACGACGGCCAATAGCCGTGTCGAATTCACGCCTTCGGATCAATAGCATCCTCAACTCTGTCACAAGAAGGGGTACGTTCATAGGTAACTCGGCTGGCGTACTTGGTGCGTTGACATTCCCGTCGGCAATATGTGTCAGCCGGTGCATGACTGATCAGTGATTCACAGCGCTTGTCTACAACGGGATCAACTCGTCGATAGATTCGTTTCGCGGAAAACATGATACATCCGGCAGCATGGCTGCAGGCGCGCTGACGGGCGCGCTGTTCAAGTCTACTGGTATGATCGGATCCCACGGTCGGTTTACGTCTTGCTTATGGCTGTTTGTTGGAACCGTTAGCTGGAGTTAAACCCGCCTTTGTTGCTGCGACATTAATCTCGGGATTGGCGGGTATTTGGAGCTACGTGAAGAAGAGCGTATGATTGACTCCCTGTAATACGATATACCACCATAATATTCTTGGCTAGGCTTCTCGAACGTCGCCCTTGATGGTAAGCGTCCCAATAGGATTGGGAGCGCAACGAGAGTCATCATTGCAGATATGCGACAATATTCAAAGAAGTTGTCGTATATTGCCTGAATTGACCTGCCCATATCGGTCATTGGTAGATCTGCCAGACTGTTTGGCTACAGAAGTTCTGACACCCCTTGTGTGTTCCTTTGACCCCGAGCTCCGCGCCCTGGAAATGAGTGGGTATATGGTCATGATCTGTACACACGAATGCATAAATGCCCCAATTTCCTCCTCCAGGGAGCACATAACGCCATTTCTTCACCTCCCGCGCAGGCCGTTCTTTTCTCGTCGCATATGCCAGCTTCTTCTCCCCACTGTGCCACACGGTCAAGGGATTCCACATGGGACAAGGCATTCGCTCAGAATGGTTTAGTATCTTCTCCTGACTGCGCAATGTTTTCTACTCATAGCCATCACCGGCACCACGAATCCTCGTCCCATAGCAGCGAGGGAGAGCATTCGGTTGGCCCCCTTGACCACTGTACACTGGAGTAGCACTGACATCGTAGACCATACAGCACACACGACAAATACGTCCCATCACGCCCATCACGCCCATTGAGTATATACCATCGTAAGATCGCCATTTTTTGTGGGGATGTCTGGCTGAACGATTGTACGCGACATCCAGAAACTACAGGAAGCGCCTTCACGATACATCATGTGAGAGTTCCTGTGCCTCACCCCAGTCGGTCGCCAGCAGCGATCACTCCCGAACGCAATCGCCACCTTCTGCGTGGAGTCTACCGCCACAACCCGAAGCATCATCAGCTCATGGCCAGAGTGGTGTTTGGGCCCAAGCGTCCACCATCGACCGATCCAGCCCCCTCCAAAATCAATTCCAACTGAGCCAACCGCGAGTCGGCTTCTCCTCGTTTCTCCACGACAGTCAAACCAGGTATCTCAACCACTGTGACGGGCGGTACCGATGACTCACGAGTACTCAACACAAGATCCTATCACCTTGATGTCGTGCAACACCCTCAAAGAACGGCTGAATTCGGATCCGCCAGCTTGTCCCGTCTACCATTGGCACCTCCAATCGTTGTGCAGCTCATCGTGCGAGATCGCTTTGGGAATGCTATTATCCCGTAAGTGTTGTCACCATCCAGGGTAACAGACATCCTGGAGATTTTTTTCTTCCGGCAGCGAGATGGAGCTTCCGTTCCTGGTCGCACATTTGTCGCTCTTTTCGGACGACGGAACGCGACCGCTGGACATGGGGACGGCGCCGAATGGAGATGCACCTCCACGGCGGCTGCTGTACGGAAACCTCGTGTCTTCTCCGCAAAAGTTACGGGACCTGCAAGGTTGCCTAGGTCTCTATTTCCTGTTTTCGGACGTAAGTATTCGCTGGCGGGGTCGCTTTCAGCTCGGGATATCGTTGTTGCGGATATCACAGTGAGTTCGCGCGGGAACGTGGGGCGGGTGTCACGAACTGAACACTGGTTACCGGTTTCAGGACGGACGCTTCTGGTGTTATGAGTGTTGCATCGCTAGGAACGGTGCTCGCTGAAGCCCGGACACGACCATTTGATGTTCTTACCCATGAAAATTACGTTGCACCGGGTAAGAATCATCAAGCTGATTTGAGACTAGCTCGCTGACACTGATTGGGGTGGCTTGACGGCAGCTACGACACGTTTAACGCAAAATTTCCTGCGACAAGGAGCGCGAATTTACGCCTTTACGCCCAACAGTCCCTAGACCCGTAGATTGTGCCCAACACCCAAAACCTCTGATGGGATGTCGTGCATCGCTGCAGTTTCTATACAACTTTCGATCTTCTACACTAACTATTTACTGTCGACTGGCAACCCAAACGCACCCACCTTTATTGACAGCATCATCCTTTGGTCGTAATCGCACACGTTTGCAATAGGGCTACTGGGGTTCGAAGCCCGTGGGATGTGACCGAATTCGATCATAGCGGAAGACTCGTTACGAGGGCGGTGTAAGACAAGGACGTGGCATGGTAACTTGGAGAGGTGAAGTCGGAGTGGAGGCGAGATGACGTGCCTGGGAATGTGCCAGTGTGCGGGGTGCCAAGTGGGCCAACCTGAAACGAACACTAGGACAGGCACGAAGAAGGCCTGAGCACAGCGTACATAGTAACACAGCACACGGTTGTGGCCTGTGTGCACGGAAGCGAGAACGCAGCACGCTGTTGCCTTGAGGCGGTGGCCGAGTGGCCTCCTCGTGCGCAGCGCGACTGCGATGCGGCTCAGCAGGCAGATTGGATCGTGGGAATGCGGTTCTAGAGTGACATTTTAGGGCCGACTCGCAGCACGACGACGGGCACGTCGCAGCCTTCTCTTCATCACCATCATCAGCACCATGGCCAACAAAGATTATTATGCCGGACAACCACAATACTACCCTCCTTCCGGTGCGCCCCGTGCTACCCACCCATAAGTCAATATCGCTGACCAGGTTTCCAGGGCCGCCTCAAGGGGGAGGATACTACCCTCAGCAGCCCCCACAGTCATACCCGGGATATGGGCAGCCCCAGGGAGGACCGGGCTACCAGCCGCAGCCGCCCCCACAGACCGTCTATGTGTGCGTAGGCGCCATATCTGGGCTCCGCCCGACTCACTTTTTCTGCAGACAACAACCCGCGCAGAACCGGGGTGGTAGTAATAACGGCTGCCTCGCCTGTCTAGCCGGAGCGTGTCTCTGCTGCTGCGTCGAAGGTTTGTACTCTGCTTCGGTTCGGGATTGTGGTGGCTGACGCCGCTTGGCAGAGGCGCTTTGTGATTGTCTATTCTAGGACCGTTTGAGATGATGTCTAATCGTAGCATACCAGAGACACGACGATTGATTCCACGACTATAATGTATGAAGTGCTAGTTGAGAACTCGAGTTTCACTACGGACGACATGTAAATTATCTAGCGAATCGGATCACTCTGTTTAGTCTCCCGGTTCGTTCCGCCCGCAGATATTTGCTCGCCTGTCACGCTGTCACTCGTCTCATCCTCAAAAATGTTGTCGACGCTGCGCCAGAACGCTCTCCGTGCGTCCCGTATCGCGTCGGTGTGTCCTCCTGCACGCCCCCTCGGCGTCCCTCTTACCTTCCTGTAGTACGCCCGCCTCGCATCCACCGCGTCCGCGAGCACACAGGTCCGCCCAGTCGTCTGCACCCGTTCGCCCACTTACCCGTTCTAGTCCCTGCTCACCTCGCGCGCGTCGCTCATTTCCGTCTCGCTCTTCTCCGCTGGCTCGATAGCATGGTATACCCATCTGTACGGTACGCTCCCCTTCGTCGGCGAGGTTCACGCAAACTCGCTCGCCGACGACGGCCTCCACCCCACCGCGTACCCCTGGCCACACAAGGGCTGGTTCGACACCTTTGACCATGCCAGGTATGTCCACACCGTGGTACCCGGTCCTTGCCCCCCGACACACCCTCCCTAGCATCCGTCGTGGTTTCCAGGTCTACCGCGAGGTTTGTGCCGCTTGCCATTCCCTCGACCGCATTGCCTGGCGCAACCTGGTCGGCGTGTCCCATACCGTCGAAGAAACAAAAACTCTGGCAGAGGAAAACGAATACACCGACGGTCCCGACGACAACGGAGAGATGTTCCAACGCCCCGGAAAACTTTCCGACTACTTGCCTGCCCCATACCCCAACGAGGAGGCCGCTCGTGCCGGTAACGGCGGTGCCCTTCCTCCCGACCTCAGCTTGATCACCAAGGCCCGTCATGGTGGTGCGGTATGTCGTCTGGTCGCGTCTGCGGCGCGAGCTTGATCTGTTGCTCTAGGACTACGTCTTCTCTCTCTTGACTGGTTACGTGGACCCTCCTGCTGGTGTCGAGATCCGTGAGGGAATGAACTACAACCCTTATTTCCCTGGCGGTGCCATTTCCATGGCCCGAGTTTTGTTTGATGGTCTCGTAGAGTATGATGACGGTGAGCGGGCATGTAGTGGACACAGTTCGCTGGTCTGATGCCAGTGTTTCGCAGGCACGCCCGCCACGACGTCACAGATGGCCAAGGACGTCGTCACGTTCCTGAACTGGGCTGCCGAACCCGAGCACGATGAACGCAAGCGACTTGGATTGAAAGCTGTCATCTTGTTCTCGTCCTTGTTCGCTATCAGCATTTACGTCAAGCGCTTCAAATGGACTGTCATCAAGAACCGGAAGATCTGTAAGTGTTTGCGTCCTGCATGGATTGCCGTTTGTTGATGGACGACGGCATTGCAGCGTACAACCCACCCGTGGACAAGGCGCATTAGAGTAATGGTGTATGGAGTGGCCCCTAGATTCTTACGGTCGTAGCCATTTAATGAGATTCGCTTTGCAATCGCTGTGACCGTGGGAATATCATGAGTGCAGCCAGCGACTCGTCCGTTTACATACATCTCCCTCACACTACTCGCTCCTTTGACCGCTTCATCCAACTGATTCACCATCGCCATGTCCTCCGACTCGTGGCCGCCCCAGCTAAAGTGAGCATCGTCCATCTCACATTTGACCGCGTTGCATCTGTCTCCCCGCAGAGAATGGGTTGCAAAATGTCTGGGACAAATGAACGATGCCAACAGGGTTGAGGCTCAGGCAGAGTTGAGACAGGTAATTGCTGACGCTTTCACCGCCAAGACCCTCTGGACCACAGACTGGGCGGGTGTACAACTCCAAAGGTGCCGTTTTTCTTCCTCGTGTTGGCCTATGTACTCTCCCCAGTGACTGCCCCATCCATGCAGTCTACTGCCAAAGCCTCCGCCTACGCTCAAGCGTAAAATGTGAGTCGATATGGTTCGGTTCCCGTATAAATCCGCATCTCTGACAACGTATGGGCAGGAACGAACCACAGATAACCAGCAAGAAAGCAAAGAAAGCAGCCATGCAAAAGAATGCAACCACTACCCTCCATCTAGGCGACCAAGCAGCGCTCAACCGACGCGCTGAACGTTTTCAGCGAGAACATGAAATAGAACGACAAAAGAGTCTTCGTGTCAACGGCAGTCAAAGTGCTCTCAAGACAAATTCTCAGGGTGCACATCTTCTTAATCGAATATGGAGAGCTGATTCCCCGTCTACGTTTGGACCTAACCCGGATGACCCTGAGGCGGATCCGGTCAGTTCGATTCCTTTACTTCTTGCCGCTGGCCGACAATTTCTTACAGAATGTACCCAATTGGGACCGCCATACTATCGTTGGGACAAACCCGGAGCTGTTCAAAGATTACCTCCGGCTCACATCGGTAAGGGCCGTGCTTCACACCCCTGCAGATGCTGACGGTACTCTTCTAGGAACCCAGACCAGAAATGATCCGCCCTTATCCAGTGCTGCAACAGACACTTCTCGAGCTGAAAAAACGCTGGCGAGAAAAAGTTTCATACGTCTGGATATGTAACCAGTTCAAGAGTCTGCGCCAGGATCTGACGGTATGTTGTACTTTTTGATGGCCAATCTTGTCTTGACTCACCCTTGTTCTTCGCCCATTAGGTACAACGAATTAAAAACGATTTTACCGTTCAAGTTTATGAGATCCATGCACGTATGGCACTTGAGAGTGTACGTGGTCCTATTCCGATATTTGATGAGGTTACCGTATCGGTTCCACAGGCCGATATGGTAGAATACAATCAATGTCAGGCAACACTAAAGTCACTTTACGAGCTCGGCATACCAGGAAAGGTCGAGGAATTCACAGCATACCGCATACTCATGCTCCTACACGGCAGAAACAAGAGCGGTGCGTCATTCCATCCTCACCGATCCTTGTTATGCTGACTCTTTGTTTTTCCCTTTTCCCCTCCTCGACATTGTCCAGAACTGAACTTATACGTAGGTCAACTAACGCCTAGACAGAAAATGGACCCGGCCGTTCAACACGCTTTGCGTGTACAGCGGGCGCTGTCGATGGGCAATTATCATGCACTATTCGAGATGTACTTGAATGCCCCGAACATGGGTGTATATATCATGGATCATTTCATAGACCGGGAGAGGGCAAAAGCATTGATAATCATGACCAAAGCGTAAGTTCTGCAACTTTGGTCTCTTTCGTCCGTTCTTTATCTCACCCTCAACTTCGCTGACAGATACCGAACGCTAACGTTGGCTTTCATTCAAAATGAACTTGCATTTGAGACATTGTTGGAAACCCAAACATACCTGCATACCCATCGAGCCGCGGTGTTCACAAATCCCAGCGACCCCGATCGCGAGAAAGTTCTAGACTGCAAAGCTGCCTCGCCATTAATCACACAAGCTTACGAGGAGAAATACCGGAAGGTTGCGATCAGGGGCGCTGTATGAGACCGACCGGTTTGGAAAACCTGGATATCGGCCCTTACCGCGTACTGCAGCTCTGTGGAATGAAGACCCACGGACTGCATGCAATTTCCTCGTCATGCCCTCATCCGCTAGTCTCCCTTTTGTCTGTCCTTTCTCTCATCTCAATCCTGCTCTGCCCTTGCTCTGCCTCTCATCCCATTATCGAACCCCACTGGTTCCTTCGCCTCAACCTGTTTTCCTGCTCATGGCATGGCCACGTTCGACCATCTCAACAGTCCTGTATCATCTATTGTGACGCGCATACATACGCCATTTCGATCAAAGCTGGATACCATGCCACTGCTCGAACAAGAATACTTTCGATCCATCCGTGAGAGACAAGGCAACAAGCCTACTGGGGCATGCATGTTCTCTTCGTCTTTTGCAAATTTAAACATCTAGACGCTACACGCGAATCCCACCGGCCTATAAGGTCCCCTCAAGGGACGTTGATATCGACAATGTCACACATCCTGCCTTAACATGTGTGCATAGGTCAAGTGCAGATAGGTACGCCGGGAGTGTGAAGGTGGTAGGAGAAGGGAGTAGAGAGGGGGAAAGTTCGGGGAAGGACTTTAGTATAAGCTGAAAATGTCTTGTCTTGCAGTGAGTCAATATTGCCAATTGCTGTCCGATTATGCCATTCCCCGAGGGCCCGCGTCCATCGCCACGATAGTACAGATGTCGAATACCTACTGGGTTGCCGAATCATTACTTGTGTCAGGGAAGGTGACATGGGTGCTAATCACGCATCCGCGCCGGTATGAACCGTCGCAGTACGACTTCCCGTATGGTGTAATGTGCGAAACAAGCTGGGGACGACAAAACATCTTCGGACACCCTCGATCGCGCAGGAATGGTCACGTATGACAGGATAAGGGTCTATGCAGTTACGGCAACATTGAGATGGCTTTCCGCGGAAAAAAGTAAGGCAACCAAACCTTTTGAACTTGTGAATTCACCCTGTTGATCGTGCTGAGCCACGACCATGAGAAAGGGGAGGCGTTATTCAAGTCGAACGGCGACCCATCTTGGTCCGCGGGATCCTCGTACACCGGACACACCACGATGGCAAACCTAGGGCCTCGTGCTCAGTGCGTCGCTTGCCTCGCCTGTGACACAGAAGACTCACTCTGCGTGCGAAAAGATGGGGCCGCGCTTGTAGAGTAGATAGTCGACGCAAAATTTGATGCCGCTTTTGACGACCCAACCGAGGGACCTGTAATGGTGGTAAATGACGTAGTTCACCAGGAACGGGTTGTCGAATCGGCGGTGCTGAGGTGGATCGAGAGAGGGTAAGAGGTTCGGCAGCGATACGTATACGTTCTGAAAAGCGTTCCATATCTGCGAGAGGGTCAAAGTGTCACCCTGATTCACCAGCGTAAGGGCGAGAGTAAGAAGGTGGACGACACACAGTGCGAACGCAATCGCTCACGTCCGAGTCATCCGGGTTCGAGATGGACAGACAGTCGAGGTTCCATAGGAGGAAAAACGCTTCTTGGAGGGTGAGCTGGAGATGTTCCACATTTTCCATCGGCTCTTCGTCGTCCTCGCCCTCGTCCTCGCCCTCTTCGACGTGCGAGAGGTCTTCGTCCGGCCGCGCACCGTCCTTTGGCTTCCAAGTCGCAGCGGACGGGATCATACGCGTTCCATCCGCGGCGTAGATCGTGGACACGATGCGTCCTTGCTGGAACGCCGCCTCTGCTTCGGCGGCGGCAGCAGCCATGGCCGTTGCACGATCGAGCTTGAACTGTTTTCGTTCCGCTCTGCGTTTCGCCGTGACCTCCTCGGACGTCATCTTGCCTAAGCCAATTACCAAAAGTTTATTTGTTTATTCCTCAGAGAGAGCAGGCGCAGCGCGATCTCACCCTTTTTAGCCAGTTTTTTCGCGTTGATCTGCCTTGCCAACCAACTGGGTTCGCTCCTGGAAAGATCGCCCTTGCCAAAGAAGCCTCGCTGCCAGAGTGCCATCGCGTCTTTCATGTCGAGCACCCATACCGAGCGCGTGGCGACGTCCAGGACGCCATGGCAGTGTGGGTTGAGGATGTCCGACACGAAGACGCCGAAAAAGTGGAGCGTTTTGCGGAGGAATGAAGGCTCGGGTGGTTCGCTGAGGATGATAGGGAGGGGGTGAGCGTAGATGCGGTTATTTTCCGTGCGCCGTGCGGACGATTTCTGGGACGATTTAGACCGGCTGGATGGCTGGATCAAAGACATGGTCACTGAGCCAAGGTGACTGTAATTGTTCGAGGTCTAATACAGTACATACACCACGACATAATCCAAGTATATAGTATCAAAAACCAAAAATCTCGTCAATCTCATCGAATTTCTTCCTTGCTTTCTTGAGCCGAGAATTCTGAGCCGTGGCCTTTTTGGATGCTTGTGCGGTGGTACGGTCGCCAGCTGCATCGCAAATTGGTCAGCGGAAGAAATTGGGCACACCATCATCCATACCGTTGGTAGCGTGACTTAGCGAGGGCGTAACTCGCATCTCCAGTGACGTAGTTTCCATTTTCACGCTTAGGTCTTCAACGACAGGCCTCGAGGCGTCGATTAGCTCACAACGGGAAAGAGGTTGTCCCGTGTCTTCCGATAGTATGTCATGATCAACAGGCGAGGGAGGAGAGGTCCCGGGTTCCGAGGGAAGTTGTTGGGAAATTGTCGCATGCGTACCTGTCGGCTGCAAGTCTGTAAGAGCATGTTCACCTACGAACCGGAGACATGCCCACATAAATGATAACTAAAAGGCGGTTGCACGTTGATATGCTTAGCTGAAGGGCTTCTTCTAGCTGTGATGATAACACGGACATCCTAGA